>JAFMSR010000009.1:3622890-3634586 GCA_022818135.1 Saxidomus purpurata
AATAAGTTTTACAAAGTTATTTCTGTTATTTGTCATAGAGTGAAATAAAATTATGTTTCCAATTGTAAAAGTACTTCGTTGTTTTTACTTTACGTGTAAATGAAACTGTTAAACAGATCGTTATTTTTGGGCTATAACTATGGCAATGTTTATTATTCTAGGAGTATAAATCAATTAATGTTTTATTTAAAATTATGATGGTCACTTTGAATGGTAATATCACTTTAATTTCGTTCCCTATACTTAAAGCATATTTGTGCATATTTATGCATGTTACATCGAAGTTCGGGCGATTTTATGAATATACTTTTATAACTATTTGTACAAATATGGTAATTTTATGTTATATTTAATATTCAGATTCTCAAATTTTAAATTAGCATGATGAATGTTTTAACAATTATGGGCACGCCTTTTATAGTGGTTTACCACGCGGTCATAAATACTAGATAAAGTCCCAGGATCACAATTACTGCACAAGTAGCTCTTATTTTACCAAGAAGAATGTCTTACCAGCGGAAATGATCCTTGTTTGTACCAAAATCATTCCTAACTTTTCTTTTTAAATCGATGCACATGTTAGAAATATGGGCACGCCTTTTGTAGTTTGTTTACCACGCGGTCATAAATACAAGTTAAAAATACTCGTAAAAAAGGAGTTGTGTAAACTGGATTATAAAGCGATATCATTTTCCTTTCTTCACGTCAAGAGTGTGTATGTAGCCTACTGCATCGCACTAAAACAGTCCTTTTAACCTATAACTTCTTCAGTTGCTTTACTTCTTCTCGCCTTATAAATATTCCAGGTTGTCAAATTGATCAGTGAAATATTGTGATTGAGCAACAGTTTAAATACCTTTGAGCTATTTCCTTGTAAATAACTTCACCGACCGACCTGCAGTCCATACCAAAGGGTGTGCCTTTCACCATCTGGTTGTGCCTAGCAACCCCGGGTGTGCCTTTCACCATTTGGGTGTGCCAAGCACCACCTGAGTGTTTCATTCCCCACGCCCAGGTGGCTACCATTATGACCAATTCCACAGATAATGCTGAAAACCTCTTACAAATTCATTTGTATTTCGAGGTCTGGCTATAGAGTGTGCATGCATGTATCAATTTTTAAATAACTTTACAGATAATGCAGTATTGCCCATTGCACAAGTGGAAAACAGGACGCCGCGGAAGAACAATGTACCGAAACGCTAGCCAATAATTTGCAGATTCTGATTGGTCACATTATAACGAAGTTGGTTAGCAACGCGTCCATACCAACGGAAGTTCAAATCAAAAGTATACGACTACGTCGAAAAATAAAAAAAACAAAGGCAATTCTACACCACCTGTTGATGTTACTGTGACTACAGGCTCGAAGTTTCAGTTGTCCGCCAAGTTCACTACCGTAGGGTTTGTACGCAAGGCGGGGTCGATACGTCGTTAGCAGGTTACCAGGACCGATTACAAACGGTTAATGTGAATGCGGTGACACAAAGGGATGGTATAAAAGGTACGGAGCAGTGTAACAAATGCTGTATTGATAGCAGGGGGCGAACATGACACTTATAGAAACGCTGTTACCAGAGCTGCATAAGTCCTACGGGGCTGTGTTCATGTAGATGCAGGGTGGGGAGATGGGGGGAGGGGGGGGGGGGAATAAAGAATAGACTGAAGCCGATGGCTGTTTCCATGCAAATGGGCACGAGTTCTCGAACGTTGTCCTGCCGAGATGTACGAAAGGTTAACTAAAGCTGTGCTTCAGGGAAACCAGGATATATATAATGTTTACTGTGTATACAAGCCTTAAAGAGAAATCGTTAATATAACTGAATGATTTGATGTGTTCCTGATGCTAACATTTATCAGATTTTATTTAACATACAAAGCTTAATCAAACGAAACACGGATATGGATAGCGGTTAAAAGGAACCAGTACTTTCACTGGGAAGTATGTAAAAAAACTTTGTCTAAATTTTGCGTATTTTCTACGATTTGATATGACACCTATTTTAATTCATTGAGCTTAGGTTAAAAAGCTAAATGAATTGATTCGTAATTGTACCCAAATGCTACAAGTGTATACCTGAAGAACCTATCTGTTGTCAGCGGTCGATTGTACAGCCTATGGGTCTGTTCTTCACCTCTACAATCTCGGAAACCGTCACACCTTCCGCCTCGGCCATGTCATCACAGACATTGAAGGAACATATCGTCGAACTACAGACACATTCACAGCTCCATATAAAGTTTTATACATGTATGCGTTTGCTGTACAATGTAACTGCAATGCCATTTGCGGCTAAATCACAATTTCTTCAGATTGTAAATGAGGGTATGGAAATAAATACATTACAGGAGTCCAACTGACGAAGTTACGGAAAATCAGTGGAAACTGGAATTGAATCAAGGCCCGGACAAATGCATACAGACATTACGTGCGGGTCAAATTCACGGAAATTAAAACTAATCGGCGTAAGGGTGAACTAATAAATTGTATATTGCTGTTCCGCAAGTTGCCACTTGATGACTGTATCTTTAACTCGCTCGATAGTATGTTGTGTTAACTACAATCTTTCTAAATTTCAACCCATAGCACGAAGTTTAGGTGATGTCGTCGGACTAAGTAGACCATGTACCGAAAAAATGCTAAAGCTGGCGCGGCTTTCTAACTGTAATGATTACAGCTGGGACGCCTGAAATTAATGTCATACTCTAATGTATAAGCTGTTCCGATGGCAAATTTTGCATGTAAATGATGAACTGATGAAAATACGACTACTCAAGATGTGGACGCTGGAAATGTGGCGTTACTGCATCAGTTTTAAATATTCAGATTACAAATACACATCAGATAGTAATTTATATCGAATAACTTGTTTCAAAATAAGTGGTTTACGGTATTATCACATGAATAAAGGCACTGTCATATCTCCAGTTGTACAGGTACATATCAACTTTACATGTTTGTACAAAATAATACAATTGAAGGGAATAGCGGAAAACCATGCAGAACTCTGGTTGCTATGGTAACAAATAGGAAAAACTTTAAAAATCTTCTCTGAAACCATAAGGCCTAAAGCTTAGATAGTTGGCATGTAGCATTGTCTAGTAGACCTCTACCAAGATTGTTCAAATTATGACCCCTGGGTCAAAATTGACCCCGCGCGGGTGGTCACTTAGTTTTGCATAGGCTTATGTAGGAAAAACTTTAAAAATCTTCTTCTCTGAAACCAAAAAGCCTAGAGCTTAGATATTTGGCATGTAGCATTGGCTAGTAGACCTCTACCAAGATTGTACAAGTTATGCCCCTTGGATCAAAATTGACCCACACACAGGGGGTCTTTTAGTTTTACATAGGCTTCTATAGGAAAAACTTTAAAAATCTTCTTCTCTGGAACCACAAGGCCTAGAGCTTAGATATTTAGCATGTGGCATTGTCTAGTAGACATCTACCAAGATTGTTCAAATCATACCCCTGGGGTCAATATTGGCCCCGCCAAGGAGGTCACTTGTTTTACAAAGATGTATATAGGAAAACCTATTTGCTATGTAACATTGTCTTGTGGTCTTCCACCTACTTTGTTCAAATCATGCCTCTTGGGTCAAAATTGACCACAACCATTAGGCAAGTGGACTGGTATTCAGGTGAGCGATATAGGGCCATCATGGCCCTCTTGTTTTCAAGTAAATATCCAGCCGAAATAGGTGTGTGTAAAAAGGGTTGAGGAAATAATAGCTTTTAACCCAATACACCAAACTCTTCCTGCTACCAGTACTCAATAATAACTTTCCAAATATTACTTTTTCTATTTTGACTGGGAGTCTTTTTAGAAAAAAAACAACTGCATGCAGCAGTTGCTTCCCTGCCACTGCCGAAATCTCTACCAACAATAACAGCAACACCAGGGAAATCACTGTGAAGAAAGGAACTATTATTTTATTTATCCATTTTTTTTTATTTCTAAAGCACCAACTTCAAATTCTAATGCGGCATTATCATTAATTAACACATTTAAATGCATAGCAACCGAAAAAATTGCTTTTCTAAAACTGTCACCAAAAATACAGTATGTGCAGTAAGATGCGCATAATGTCACTTTGACTAGCGGAAAATACATACATATACTGTTGAAAAGGGGTGTTAAAGGGGCACTCCCTTTATCTAGCAGATTATATTCTCGAAACAAAGGTTATGTGTTCAATGAACGTAAAATGACAAATAAATACAATTTCAAAGAAGAACCTATGGTGAAAAATGCCTGTTTATACCACAATCAATAGATATAGAGGTTTTCTGTACTAAATCGCATCCACCCTTTAATTGTACAACAACAACTCTACACAGAGTATAGTATGAAACGCCATGGCCGTCTTATCATGACTTGTTTGCTAATATGCGGTACATATTTCATTATATGCAGTAGGTCTTTTATTATATGCAGTAGATATTTAATAATATGTGGTAGATAATTCATTATGTGTGGCACAAGTTACTTTATATGCTGTACTTTCTTTGTTATATGTAGTACAACTCTTCTTATATGTGGTGGTAATTTCTTTATATACAGTGCATTTGAATTTGTGTGCGGTACAAATACCAATATATGCAGTAGATTTGTTATTGTGTGTAGTAGATAAAACGTTATACATGGTGCTTTTTACATTATATGATGTGCAAAATGAAATATATGTGGTAGTGACTGTGTCCATTATGTGTGGTGCTTTTATCCTTATATGCCGTGCAAATCACATTATATATCGTACTTTCGTTAATATACACTGTAGATCTCGCATTATATGCTGTACATGCGATTTCCTTATATGCTGTGCTTCCAGCATTATATGCGGTAGAAATTTCTTTATATGCGGTAGTTTCGTCATTATATGTGGTAGTTACGTCTTTATGGTGAGATGGTTAGGATAATTCCAAACGATACCGTAAATTGCCGGATTATAAATATCTACATCTACCTCTACATTATACTCCGAGACAATCAATACTGATTATGATACGGAGGCGCAGGTCGTGTGACAGTTTTTAAAAGTGAGATAGATCTCACGAAGTGCAATGTTAAAAGAATAAAAAGTCTACAGTGCTAGGATTAAAAACAAGAGAGAAAGCTTAATTTAAGTGTACAATGGCCAGCCGCTCAGACTGTACATGGCTTGGGAGGGTGTTCCAGAGGCGAATTGTTCTAGGAAAAAAGGAATTTAAGTGATATTGTGTACGTGACTGTGGAATTAGGTAGTTCAGGTTCCTGGTAGGGGTGAGGTGCTGGTGGTCTACATGGACTAGATTGTTTTTGATTTTATAGAAAACAAGAAGGGAGGTGTGTAGACGACGTTGTTCTAAGGTTTGCCAATTTAAGGTGTTAATCATTTGGGAAACACTGCTTGTATAGTCATAGTTATTACATACATAGCGTGCAGCTGATCTATTTATCATTTCAATTTTGCTAGGAAGGGACTTTTGCCATGGATGCCAAACAGTTGAACAATATTCAAGTTGGGGGCGGACATAGGTGTTATAAGCCTTTATTTTGATTTCCTTATTGTTTGTTTTAACATTTCTTCTGATGAAGCGGAGAGTGTTTTTTGCTTTAGATGTTACATTATTTATATGGGCTGACCAATTCAGATCTTTAGAGATGGTTACCCCAAGATACTTAGCGGCATCGGTGCTTTTTAATTCAGTGCCATGCAGAATGTATGGGAAGATGGTAGGGTTCCTTTTTCTAGTTATCCGCAACACCTCACACTAATCAGGGTTGAATTCCATTGACCATAGTTTTTCCCACTGTTCAAGAGCAACCAGGTCACTTTGTAGGATTTGGGAGTCTGATGAAGATTTGACTGTCAGATATACAATGGTATCATCTGCAAACAATCGGGCTTTGCTTTTTATTGTGTCGGGAAGATCATTTATGTAAGAGAGGAAGAGGCAAGGGCCGAGGACAGAGCCTTGGGGGACCCCAGATAGGACAGGTAGGGTGTCTGAAGTGCAGCCATCTACTACAACTCTTTGGGTGCGGTCCTTTAAAAATGACTTAATCCACCGTGATGCCATTGGGTGGACTCCCAGCTGTTTGAGTTTGTAAGTAAGTTTATTGTGATCAACCTTGTCAAATGCCTTACTAAAATCCATAACAATTACATCTGTTTGTTGACCATTTTCAAGGTTGTCAAAGACCTCTTGCGTGAAACTGATGAGTTGCGTTTCACAGCTATGCTTAGATCGAAAGCCATGCTGGTACTGGCTTAGTAGGTCATTATTATCAAAGTGTGTCATGATATTTGAGACCAAGATGTGCTCCATGAGTTTGGAGGCTATGCAGGTTAGAGAGATTGGCCTGTAGTTACTGGCCTTGGACTTAGGACCTTTCTTATATACGGGAGCGACGACTGCACTTTTCCAATCTAAGGGGACACTACCTGTTTCTAGGGATAGATTGAATCCGGATGTTTCACACGAGTAATTATTGTGCACCGAGACAGTTTAAACTAATTTCTAATTTTACCCCCCAAGTTAAATTAACAAATTTATTCATGTTTGTTTATACTTTACACAGTTATGTGTTCAATAAATAGCTAAATTTGAAATGTGTTTCATGGATATGAACCAATTACTCTATGAAAAAGTTCCGGCACCTTCCTCTTTTCCGAAAAACTTGTCTAAAATACGCCTTTATGCGTTAAGGTATAAAACTGAAACTTATCAGCAAATTAACTCTACAGAGGCACTTGTAGATGTCTTTTTGAAATATGACAACATATTTCTATGCTTTAAACACGTTGTAATTGTTGTATTTTATGTAAATGCGTGGTTCGAAAATGGTACGAAAATGTCCGCATTTCGGCGAAGTCGATTCGTACCTGGGTACGAATAACTGTAAGAAATCACATAGATCTACATGTCTTAACCACGATTTTTAAATATAGACAGAAATGCAATAATCTAAAGGGAAAATCAAATTCATTTCTCTGGATTATGCTGTCATTTACAAAGAACAAATATTAACTCAATATAAATTGTAACTAAAACTTTCAAACTTTACCAAAGTAGGAAAATGAATTAATATAAGTTTTCTTTGAAAGCTTATTTTCAGACTCCAGTTATATTGTTACACCTTTGTACTATGTATGTATATATACTATGTATTTTCGAGAATAAATATTGTTTAAACTAAACTTTACCACGATTCTTTTGCTACACTAAATTTTGGTGTGTACATTCATACATACATTAATTATATAGGAACATCATAATCATCATAATCATCATCATTATTACTTGTTACGAAATACTGCTAGAGTCTAGTATATGTTAAATATGAAAGACAATGGCCTGCTATTAAAACATTCAGTTGTTGTTGTATACAAGTTAAGAAAATTTAAAACAGTACGGTAGAAAGGCTGGTAATGACTAGGTGTGCGCAATAGACCCGGTATATTGCAATTCGCAGTATTTTGGAACCACTCACTGGGATAGTTAATGTAAGCTGCAAGTACTTGTTCTACAATAGGTATATACTGAATCAATTTATAACAAAAGATTGATTTATCAATTTTTAGCTTTTCTTTGAAAAACAGAAGAGCCATTGTCATAACCTTCTTGACGTCCGTCGGCACTGTCGTCTTGAATCTGGTTCAGCTTTCTTAAAATTCACTTTCTCAGTAACCATTAAAGCCTTGAAACTTCAAACAATTGCTTGGCATCAAACAATGGCATCTGTTGCCGAGTGATTGAGGATATTGACTGATGTTTACTTCTCCCTCATCGCTGTAGGTTCGTGCCCTACTTGGGTCGAATGTCTGGGAGCTATCTAGGTTCTACCCAGGTGCCCACTCGTGACTGAAATAATGCCAAAATTGGCACCGAGGGTCTTCCTCCTCCATGAAAGCTGGACGTTGCAATATGACCTTAGCTGTTGAGTGCGACGTTAAATCCGGATCAATGTATTGGCACAATACAATCAACCCTATGGGCATATCCCATAACTTTTGAATGGCATTAAAAATTGTTCAAACTATGAATTTTCAGTTCAGTTTTGTCAAAATCCATTTCTCAGTTACGATTCACAGCTTAATACTTCATAGGGTAGTTGAACATAGTCACTGAATGCAAAATGTAAGCACATGGGTTCCTATCTCAAAATTAAAGTTTACACAAATGGTTAAAGATTAAAATTTGTGGACAGTTGTGTCTCCAGTTTATAACTTTATTCGTGCAAGGGTGTCCTGATATTTACACATGTGATGTGTACAATCTGTGTTGTCCTGATATTTACACATGTATGTGTACAGACTGTGTTGTTCAGAGACAATCGATCCTCCAGCACTTTCAGTCCTTTGATTTTATTTGTAACAGGAATACAAAAATAATAATACTGTTAAATTGTGTTTGAGCATTAGCATGTTATTACAAGAATGTAATAAAGAATATATAATAAATAAGTTCACCCATCAAAATATGACCACTTCAAGACGTGATTCATTTCAATTTTCGTAAAATACAGTTGCGTAATATTTAAAAGAAATATATATCCAAAAGTATACACCGACAACTAAAATAGTTTAGTTTGTATTTTCTGTTTCTGTTTTCTTGAAAATGATCAAGCCGAATCAAAGTTTTGTGAAAACATCGCGAGTTTAACATACACAGGTCGTACCGTTGTAAGAAGACTTTTCGAATAACAGTTTCAGAAGAGTGTTCCAAGTTAATACTTTGTTCATTGACCTTGCGTTACAACAGCTGAGTTATCAGCTAATTTTGTATATACGGAGTGGATAGCTTTATTGTTTACATCACGTGACAACTATTTCAACTTTCTAGAAATAAATTATGATTCACTTTCCGTAGACTGTTTTCAAATATTGTATCCATCAAAATAGACCTTGAGCATTTGAAATCGTGCACCACATGAGGGAATAAATTTTTAAAAAATTAAAATAAAATAAAACAATAGAAAGTATTACAAATACTTTTTCTTTAAAACTTTATTTTTTGTCAGTGGGTAAAATTATCTTGCATCGAATAATCTTGGAAAAAAAATTGAGTCACGTGCCCCTCCAAGTACAAACAAAAAAATCCCATTCCTGACAGTACACCGCACTTCAGTGCGGCGACAGTAAATCAAAGGAGTGAAAGTGCCGGAGGATAGATTGTCTCTGAACAACACAGTCACACATACATGTGTAAATATCAGGACAACAAAGACTGTACACATACATGTGTAAATATCAGGACAACCCATGCACGAGTAAAGTTATAATCTAGAGACACAACTGTATTGCTACTAACGTGTACTGAGTATTGTGCATTAAAAGTGAGTAATCTAAATATTCTGCTGCTATTTTAAGCGTTTTGTTTTTGCTCATCTTAGCACGAAGTGCCCAAGGTGTGTCATTATAATCGCCTGGTGTACATCTACTGTCTGTTTGCCTGTCGTCTGTGCACCTAGTGTATGCAATAAAGGGTGCAATTTTCACTTGCTCTTCATGAAACTTGGCCAGAATGACTGTCTGGATGTAATCTAGGTCGACTTTGAATATTGGTCATCTGGTTTCCAAAACTAGATTACTGGGTCAAATCATGGAAATACCTTGTGTATGCAATAGAGGTTGCATTTTTCATTGAATCTTCATGAACTTGGTCAGTATGATTGCTTTAATGAAATATAGGTCGAGATCGAATATGGGTAATCTTGGGTAAAAAACTATGTTACGTGGTCAAATCATAGAAAAACCTTCTGTATGCAGTAGAGGTTGCATTTTTCATTGGATTTAAACGACACTTGGTCAAAAAGATTGCCTTGATGAAATTTAAGTCGAGTTCGAATATGGTTCATCTGGGATTAAAAAAGGTTTATTCATTGGACCGTCATGAAACTGAATCAGAATGACAGTTAATTTGAAATCTAGGTCGCGATTGAAGCTAAAAGCATTGTGTATGTCATACAGGTGATATTTAAAACCAAATTGTTACGTAAATTGATCAAAAGTTTGTCTTGTCAAAGTCAAAGAGAATGTTTGTGTTTATGATATATAGTTTAGGGTTGAAGTTAGGTCACATATCGTAAAAATTATTTCTCAGGTGAGCGCTTTAGGGCCATCTTGACCTCTTGTTTGATCTTGTCGGTAAAATGTTTACCAAGGTTCATACTTTACTTCCTTCGATTTAACTTACCGACATAATAAAATAAGATACAATCTTTAAACTTCATAGTAACGGAGATATTTTGATAGCAGATGTTGCAGAGAGTTCCGAAAATTTCATTATCAGAAACAAAACACCGCATTTTATTTATATTACAACATTTAAGTATTTTAGACCAATGTTTACTAGTTTTAAATAACACTTCATATCTGACTCATTTAACCGGCAGTGCAGTACTGCACATTATATTTATTTTACATGCGATATTCTTGATTGTTTGGTGAAACTTTCAAAATATAAATGTAATTGTGGCATCTGTGTCCAATATTCAAAACGCCGGTCAAAACAGTTTTAATATTCACTTACATGATATAAATTATTAACGTTTAAAAAGATTTGTGGAAAGCAACACACTTCCGGATTTAATCTTCAATCAATAAAAAATAAAGGCATTTCCCGTTTCAAATATTTTTTTTTACTCATTTCTTGATGCAATACTCAGTACAGTGATACGCTTCTATACTCACCTTTAACCAATACCGAGTACAGTAATTGATATGTTTCAGGAACCGTATCTTCGCTACACTTTCATTGAACTTGATGCAATTCGGAACATTAGTATGTTGTCTTTTTTGTAAAAGAATCGCCACATTCAGATTTTTCACATTTAATGATTTCGCAAATATAACGGCAGAATTTGTCAACGGTCAAGAGTTTTCGCGTGAGCAGGTCAACTTTTTTTGGATATTTTCAACATTTCAACGTATATCTATTGCACCTCGAGAATACAAAAAAAATGTTGATTTTTTATGCTGAATTCCGACTTTTGTAATTTAAATTTCAAGAGTATCTAGTGGTTCGATATCATATTACGATGTTCCAATAGTTTATGATCACAAACACAATATCGGTAAAAGACATAACATCATTCGGCCTGACAAGTTGTCTTTTAGTGTCTCCGGTCTGATTAGTTTTGATCAAAACCGCGTAGGAAAATAGTTTTATACAGAACAGATACCTCGTTGAATTTTAGTTTCAAATTATAAGAAAAACAACAATATAATATTATGTTATTCTGAAATGTTTTGATATTATTTAGCTGTGTTACTGTATAGTTTTTAAAACAGAAGACATTATACTTCGTAACAACTGAATATATCGAACTACTTGTTTGTATATAAAGCGTTCGGCCGTAAGGAAGCTATACTCTGTTAAAATTGACCCGATTGATAAATCAATCGATCCAAAAGTAACTAAATTCTTTTTTTATGAGAAAAAGTCGCATTTTTTCATATCTTTGAAACAATATAAATCTTTGTTATTATACCAACAGCACAACTGTTGATCACTTAAAGGTCCAATACTAATGAAAGTGAAAAGTCAAATATACTTTAAAAAGCACAGAAATAAGTCAGTTTTAATAAAAAATGAAAGTTGGTATATAGAGATTCTAAACAAATCACAGTACATGTACACTTATTTTTCTATGCATTATGAAGAAAGTTAAAAAGACCTAGGTAGTCATTTTGTCGATTCACTGAGATTT
>JAFMSR010000009.1:3635086-3761742 GCA_022818135.1 Saxidomus purpurata
TTACTTCTACAAATATATTTCCGCACTAACTTTTGGTCTAAATTTTTGAGTGTCTGTCTTATCAAAAGAAAGTTTCAACAATTTTAACATTTTTTGTCTTACTTTTGTCATATCTAACTTTGCTAAAAATAGACTTTTGAAAAATATGATTTTTAATTGTAAAAATGTATAACAAGTAAATCATATTTTGTTTCATATTTCTCTATCAACGGTATGTTATTTTTGTTGCATTTTAATTCTTCTTTTACATTGTTGAAGGCCATATGAAAATAAGATGTATTTTGATTTACATGTAAATCCTTGTATGTCTGATATGTAACCTTCATCAAATACAGATTTTATTATTATTATTATTATTATTATTATTATTATTATTATTATTATTATAAATATAGTGTACACCAGCTTGCAAAATTGTGTTACCGTGTCAGTTACACCGATCACGTAAATGCAATTTTAATCCAGAATCAGTGAAGAGATACTCCACAGTGTACAACCTCCGGCGTTGACAGCAGTTCCGGCGTTGACAGCAGCTCCAAATTCAAATGCGCGTTTTACGCAGGGTAGGTGTTTGTGAATGTTGTTGCCTTTTCTGTTGTCTTTGTACTGTCAACACCGGCGGTTGTACACTGTGGTTAAGCTACGAAACCCGTCAGAATGTTGTAAATAAATAAAATAAGTACTTCTTGGAAAAATTAAATACATAACCCCTGGCCAAGACCTTACTGAGTCTTTATCTTACACAAACTTCTATTGCATACGACGAGTCATTGAAAACGTTCTTTCCTTATATGTGATTCGATAGCTTTTTAGGGGGTATCATATGGAAGTAATGTTAAGTGCCTTGTTGACAATTAATATAAAATGCACATTTCACATTAACAAAATGTTGATCATTTTGAAATTCTTGTCTTTATTATGTCAATGGTAAGGGCAAGATTGCGCAATTCCCATGCTACCTGAAATTTTTTACGATAAACAAGGACACACCCGTAACACAGCAATATAAGTTTACAAATGGTAACTATATATGTATAATAAGCTAATTGATTTTAACTAAAATATAGGATTATCTCTTTATGCACTTCTGTCAAATTCCTATTTTTAGCATTGTTTCTAATTCTGACTTTTATTTATTTCTTCCTGTATAAGAACTTTTGAGTTCTGGGAAGAGAATTACAGCTTATCCTGCGTTAGAGGTCACCTCTGATAAGCGATCACTCTCCTGAAGCGACCGATATAAGTATAGCCGTATGGTCATTGTTATATTAGATACTCCCATATAAACCAGCCACCTACTTTTAACGGTCAAGTTTGACGCACGCCTAGACTGGATGCTTGAGAAAGGTTTCAATGTAATAATAAATAATGATAATAATATTTTATCAGTTCAGCCATACTTTAACTCAGTAAGCTGTGAAGAAGTGCGGTCCCGGCACTGGACAGCAAAAACACACATATTAAGAGCGATACTCAGCCCTGAAGGTAAAGAACAGAGAAAACCTAAATAACATTTTAAGTTAATTACTGCACATTTAAACATTTAAATCAAGGAAGTCTTTTGAAATAAAAAAGAAACATCTTTTGACAGAGCATACTACTAATTGTAATCCGCAAGGCGACACGTTCATTGGTCTGTTCATTGCATTGACAGTGTATTATTCAATAACAGGTAAATTATCAGAAGCACGAAATACTTATCTTGGCTCTCTAATATATTCTTACTAATAGGAATATAGGCAGCTACTTGAGAAGAATATACAACATTGTCAACGATTTAAGATTTATCAGTGTCTTGCGTAGCCATCCTAAATTAATTGAAGTTTAAAGTTTGATAGGATGATCAATCGGTTGAACTGTAAACTGGGTGATTTTCACGTGACGAAAATCCCACGTAAGAGACAAAAATCTCGCGGTATATAATAGCAGACGAAAATCTCGCGGAAGTTCGAAACAGACGAAAATATCGCGGTAGTTCGTAGCAGTCGAAAGTCTCGCGTTAGTTCGTAGCACACGAAAATCTCACGGAAGTTCGAAACAGACGAAAATCTCGCGGTAGTTCGTAGCAGTCGAAAATCTCGCGTTAGTTCGTAGCACACGAAAATCTCGCGGAAGTTCGAAACAGACGAAAATCTCGCGGTAAATCGTAGCAGACGAAAACCTCGCGATAGGTCGTGGCAAAAAGAAAGGTTTTCTATTTCAACGATTTATGAAGCTAGAAATTCCGAAAACTACCATAGCGAATATTACAAGATCTGTAGTAAACAAATGAGACAAACACACCTTATAGTCTAGTGTGTATATATTTTTATATCAATTAATTTCTCGATTTCAAGATTTATATATTTAGACTTCGATTTATTGATATCAGAAAATAAAGAGGCGACAGATCGGATATTTTTGTATCAAGTATTAAACCTCTCTAAAACAAACCGAACAGAAACCTTTTAATTTACTTAATGTTTGAACATATCTTTTGTCCAATCTCAGCGTAGTATTGCATGCACTTTCACTTGGGTAACAGACAAGACGAAGCTGCTATGTTACAACGCATAGGTTATGTCAACCATGGAATATTGTTGCAATGTCTGGGGACTTTGCCATAAAAATTACAACTCTGCATAAAAGCACTGTTAAAATGTTAAATAATCACAAAATCAAAATAGATTGACTATGATGATGTATTAAGAGTCTCGAATCTACTGGTCCTTTGAAAAGAGGTGCACATATCATATTCCATTACTAGTGTTCAAATGGAAAGAGATTGTCTAATTGCGGGCCGCAGAAGCGGCCCGCTATATTTAATACATGGTGGGTAAAAGATGTACAGAGACTTAAGCACGAGATCAAATATATGCGTCGCTCTCTTCATTGAAAAATTGAGCTACTTCTGAGATGAAAACTATAAACACAGTCTATTTTTCTAGAAATGCAAGTTTTCGTTCTTTATATAGATTTATATAACGTTATTTTTCCAGCGCCTAAGTAGTTGATCGTCGTAGTGTATTTGGTTAAGGCGTTTGCGCTGTAATTTTACGAATGGAGTTCAAATCCTATCCGAATCTATTTTTGAAAAACTTTTTTTCTTCTGTTTTACTTATCATTTTCAGATATTAAACCATTTTGAAATGTTTCACGGCAAATAATCATAAAAATCTTTATTCATGAGATTTATAAGGAAAATGGCTGATTTTAGATCTGGTTATTTGAAAATGTAGACGGTAAAATTTCATCATTTTTTCCATTATAGTAAGAATATTATAAAGACAAAATCTATCACTGTGACAGTGGAGTGGATATCCCATTAATACAATTTGAATTTTCTTTGAGTTTAAACCCCTTTACCTTTTTTATCATTTTTTTAACTTTGTAAATATATCTGCATCACTATCATTTGGGCAGGCTCATAAGTGAGTGTTTTGTTAGTGTATTTGTACAATGTATACGTAATACTTTATTACCAAAATTATGTTGAATTTATGAAATGACATCCGTTCCAGCGGTATTCATCGTTTAATAAACAATAAATTAATTTGGAGTACTGATACGCAGTGATTAGCCACGAAGGCCGGAGGCCTGAGTGGTTTATAACTGCGCATCAGAACGACAAATCATTGCTTATTAGACGATAACAACGTAGAAAAGGATGTTATTTCGATTCTAACATGACCAGATATTACAAAAGGTGAATAAATGCAAAGCGTTATTTTCTACGCGAACACTTATTTAGCGGCATGCGGCACAATATGACGTCATATTTACAGCATATCGGTTCCCTCGTTGTTTATGGTTTAATATAACATAATTTTCTACTTTTTGTATAAAAATACAAAGAGACAAAATCGTGAGTCATGTTACATGTAGAATGTTATATAATGGTTACTGAATATTGACAAATTATTCTTTCTGGTATACCGTTCAGTTTGTAATTTACAAGAAAAGGCTAGGGGTATAAAATCCCATACATCTTTTTAATTAGACGGTAAACTTCTTTCAGAATTTGAATATGAATCATAGAAAAGATATATTTAAAGAAAATATCAATTGAAAATTGAACGTTATGGGCTGGAAACCTTAAGTTTACTTTTCAACATATCAAACTTGATATCAGATGTACTCCGCATAGGTATTTGCTTAAGGAATAAGCTTGAATTCTTTGGGGCCATGCCTCAAAATCAACCATTACTAGTTTCCAAAATATTTACATGTCAGTTTTGTTTATGGGCCCGCTGTGATACATTATATCACGTGTTTTCTTGTTTACTTAACTTTGCTCATAACGATTTCTGTGGTCTACGTTCATCTAAACGTAAGGATCTTTCTATTGTTAAACCTAATCGAACTTCCTGAAACAATCATTTAGTTACAAAGCTGCACAAATATGGAATTCACTTCCCTCTTACATAAAATTTCATAACAATTTGACAATGTTCAAGCGTGCTTTAAAGTATTTTCTCATGCAGCAATAATTTATACTGTACAGTACTTGTTAAAACAAAAAATAGGATCTGCATTTATGTTGCAATGTTTCAAATGAGTGTGAATGTTCATTTAAGTGATATAACCCTTCAAGGTGGCCATCATAATTTAGGAAAGACATTTATGACTGTTTCATACTACTAGAAAAATGAACATTTCCAAGTTACATCAAAACTACATGAATCTGTATAACAGTTTTATTCCTAATAAATAAAGAGAGAAACTGTTAAAATATTTTTTGAATATCCCAGTCAAAAAATGAAAATCGCCACTTTATGTTAGGTATGTTTCAATTAACATTCGTTTATAAGGAAATGACTCAGTATAACTTAGCTGTGTTGTAAGCTTCATTCTTGACCATAGTTCAACATGGCCATTTTGAACGGTAATAGAATAGAACAGAACAGAACAGAACAGAACAGAACAGAACAGAACAGAACAGGACAGAACAGGACAGAACTTTATTGATGCAAAAAAACAAAACAAAGTTCATGAGCATTGCAACAATAATGAATATACAAAGTATATACAATAATAATGTACGACAAAATGGCAAACATTAAACAAGTAGAACAGTGTAAAGGCTTAAAGTTGACATTTCAGCCTAATATAACTTTGATAATTACTACTGTTTTGTCTAATTTCTCATATATTTGAGACTTCTATAATCGAAATAATCGTTTTGTTGATCTTCTATTGAGTGTATGTATAAATGTTCATAAATGTTGATTTTGAATTGAATGTATGTATTGTAAAAATGTAGAAATAATTTATTTCAATTGAAGTCCATACTTGAAATAAGTTGAATAATGCTTTTTGTACTCTAAGTATGTTATCTTCGAAAAATAAAGTTTCTGTTATTATCATTATTATTATTATTATTATTATATTACATTTGTCGCTCGGCATGCGCCGCACTTGACCAATTTATTTCCGTAAATGCATCAAATAAACACTAACCTATACTTCAAAAACTTTAATGTTGTGAAATAAAAATAATTCTGAAAAACAAAACCAGTGGGATTTTCAATCAAAATTAGTTAATACTCTGAAATAAATAGGGAAGTTTCTTTTTTAATAAAAACTATATTAAAAAAGATGAAAGAATGGAGATCTCTTCACTAACTTAATGAACAACGTGTGATGTCTTTTGGTGAGTTAAAGATGACACCATAAGATCAATAGCGTCGATCTGCTAGCTTCAAGGGAGACAACAAATTGTAAAAAAAATAGGGTGATGTTTTTGTTTCTTTGTTTTTGTTGATGTTACTGAAATATATATATACCAAGAAATACAAAAAAAAAAAAAAAAAAATACATGATGTCTAGGAATTGAATTCTTGTTACCAAAAGTAGACTCCATAGTTCATAGTTAAATGGTGCTACATAAATAAATAACGAATATTTAATTTATGTTATAACCTTGTTCAAACTTCAAAATATGCACATATTCGTTTTTACATGTGAGTACGAAATGTATGTTCAGTTTAATGTTTTCAAGTATATTGGTTTCTATTATACCCAATAGACGAATAGACGTTACGTTGGAGAAACTATGTGTATGGACTTTACTTTGAGACAAGATATTAGCTCCGTTTCGACAAAAATCGGGGCGAAATATTTAAAACTGAAGTTAGAGACAAGTGTTGTATTCGCAAACACTTTTTATACGTTAAATTGACAAACGCATACGACCAGAAGTGTTTGCACATAATAAAATTGCTCTTCCTGCATTTTATTGCAGGTCATAAAAGGGATAATATTATCTAACTAGCACAATCCCATTACATCATTTTGAAACAACGCCTTAATCAAAATAACATGATGATAAAATCAAAATAACATGATGATAATATCGTTTTAAAATGTTTTTAAAAACTGACAAAGCAATAAAAAAATAAAATGATGTTTCATAAATTGTGTTTACTCCCCAATTGAAGTCCAATCTGAAAGACAGACGAAAAGATGAAGACATAACTAGAAAACTTGTTGTTATTGCTGTTCTTGGTCTTAATCAGGTAACCTTGTTACTCACAGTGAGAATGAAATGTTGTGTCACATTGTCGTGCGTCGCCTCTGCATAAACAGCGCGACGCCCGACAATGAGAAACGAAACACGACATTTTCAAGCGACAATGTCGCGATGTCATATCGCACCAGTGTTTAATTAATATACTCCTGTCCGAACTAACTCAAATACAGTGATTTGGATACCCCCATTAACGGGCCGCTGCTGCCTCGTTATCGAACCAATTTAGATCGGGTTTGTTGCAGACTTTAGGTCATAGTCTTCACTAAATTGCAGTATATAAACATCCGCTTATGAGGCAGTCTTTCATCGTGACAGATAGCGATGAATATTGGATATGTTCACTATATACTGTATATACGGTAAAGGTACGGCACAGCAGCGGCTGCGCGATCGTGTCCAGATCGCCCCGTATATATCTTAGGGCTTCCGGTTTGGTATCATTCAGTTCGTCTCGGTCATCCGAAGAAGACGAACGTGCTTCGCAGCTCTGACCACTGACGGGCCGACTACGGGACGGCGTTATGGTCTTATACGGCATTTTCTAATGTCAAATACAATTATTTAGATACCCCCATTGACGGACCGTCGCGGCTCCGTTATCGAACCAATCAAGACAGAGTTTTTGGCAAACGTAAGGTCATTAAATTGCATGATAAAGAAATCCTCCTATGTAGCATTCTTTCACTGTGATGAATAGCAATTTGATAGATGGTGCAAGGGTTCTTATTGCTTCAGGTCAGACTGGAGTATATTAATAAAACACCGGTCGATGCACGACAATGCATTATGACATCGCAACTTGTCGTCTGAAAAGGTCGTGCGTCATATGTCATTTTCGTGTCGCATTGTCGCACCTCGCTTCGTGTTGTCGTGTGTCGCGCTGAGCTCAAATGCAGGATACGACGCGCGACGTGTCGCATTGCTACGCGTCGTACAGCGATGTCGTGCGTCGCCTTGGAGGGGCGACGATCGAAAATTAAAATGACACCTATAGGATTCCGTAGCTTTCCGAGCAGTATTCGACAATTTCATTCATTATATGATTTAATAATAAACAATATCTTATTGATGTATGTCACATTTACCCAAGCAGATTCATGATTAAGGTTTTCCTACAGTAAATATATAGAGGGTATTTGTTTGTTTTGAGAGGATATGGAATATATCTATAACACAAAACAAACAAGAATTATCATTCAAACAGATGGTCGGCGCAATTTTGAGTATAAAAAAGATTTCATATAGTAATAATTCTTGTCAAGTAGTTTTATCTTTATGCAGTATAAGAAGGTGCGAAATGTCACAGGGGAGAACAATATGCACCCAGGCAGGGACGCGAACCGGGACCCTTCGGATACAGGCGTACAAAAATGTAATGCTCTCCCTCTGAGCTGAGCGGATGCTTATACATTTTCTCACCAATTGAGATTAAGTCCGTACTTTGACATCTTTACCAACTTCTGGTCAAAAGCGAGCTTAATACGGCTGCGCCGAAAAACGCAAATCACAAATAATAACATGTAAATTATTTTGTTTTTTGGTGGTTTATCGAAATATAGCAGTGGATTATATCCCGATAAACTCACTGTTCAGTCAGTGAAATTATCAGAATCTTCTACCCGGAATTAACATCAAACTGTTTACCTAGCTTAATGAATGCCGGAAACCTAATGACGTTTCCCGCGATTGAAACAAACACAACAAAAGTAGACGTTTAAACAAAAAATAAACAGGAAAAATGTTGGTATCGATGTATAATTTCAGTCGTTATTAAAAGCAGTTATTATCCCTATTGGTGCCCATTCAGTGAAGTATAAACGTGATAGTACACGGAAACTAACAATTAACCTCTACTTAAGCAGCATTATTTATTTTGAACATATGCTATTAGTCTTCTTTATCGCATTTCAGAAACCCCAGCCCTAATAATGAGGTTACGTCTTTGCTTTCGGCTGTTATGCGTTAAATCACTGTTCCTAATATCACTTTCGGCAACATCAACAACAATTGTCACGCCACAAAGTACTAACAGTGCAACGGAAGGGTCATCTAGCAGCATAAAACCAACAATAATAAGTACGTCACCAGGTACTGACAGCAAAGCGTCAGGATCATCTAGCAAAACTGACACAACTACAACTAGTACGTCACAAGGTACTGACAGCACAGCGTCAGGATCATCTAGCAACACTGACACAACTACAACTAGTACGTCACAAGGTACTGACAGTACAGCTTCAGGATCATCTAGCAACACTGACACAACTACAACTAGTACGTCACAAGGTACTGACAGTACAGCGTCAGGATCATCTAGCAAAACTGACATAACTACAACTAGTACGTCACAAGGTACTGACATCAGGGCGTCAGGATCATACAGCAACACTGACACAACTACAATAACCACGTCACCAGGTACTGACAGCACAGCGTCAGGATCATCTAGCAAAACTGACATAACTACAACTACTACGTCACAAGGTACTGACAGCACAGCGTCAGGATCATCTAGCAACACTGACACAACTACAACTAGTACGTCACAAGGTACTGACAGCACAGCGTCAGGATCATCTAGCAAAACTGACATAACTACAACTAGTACGTCACAAGGTACTGACAGCACAGCGTCAGGATCATCTAGCAACACTGACACAACTACAACTAGTACGTCACTAGGTACTGACAGCACAGCGTCAGGATCATCTAGCAAAACTGACAGAACTACAACTAGTACGTCACAAGGTACTGACAGCACAGCGGCAGGATCATCTAGCAACACTGACACAACTACAACTAGTACGTCACCAGTTACTGACAGCACAGCGTCAGGATCATCTAGCAACACTGACACAACTACAACTAGTACGTCACAAGGTACTGACAGCACAGCGTCAGGATCATCTAGCAACACTGACACAACTACAAGTAGTACGTCACCAGTTACTGACAGCACAGCGTCAGGATCATCTAGCAACACTGACACAACTACAACTAGTACGTCACCAGGTACTGACAGCACAGCGTCAGGATCATCTAGCAACACTGACACAACTACAACTAGTACGTCACCAGGTACTGACAGCACAGCGTCAGGATCATCTAGCAACACTGACACAACTACAACTAGTACGTCACAAGGTACTGACAGCACAGCGTCAGGATCATCTAGCAACACTGACACAACTACAATAACCACGTCACCAGGTACTGACAGCACAGCGTCAGGATCATCTAGCAACACTGACACAACTACAACTAGTACGTCACAAGGTACTGACAGCACAGCGTCAGGATCATCTAGCAACACTGACACAACTACAACTAGTACGTCACAAGGTACTGACAGCACAGCGTCAGGATCATCTAGCAACACTGACACAACTACAACTAGTACGTCACCAGGTACTGACAGCACAGCGTCAGGATCATCTAGCAACACTGACACAACTACAACTAGTACGTCACAAGGTACTTACAGCACAGCGTCAGAATCATCTAGCAACACTGACACAACTACAACCAGTACGTCACAAGGTACTGACATCAGGGCGTCAGGATCATACAGCAACACTGACACAACTACAATAACCACGTCACCAGGTACTGACAGCACAGCGTCAGGATCATCTAGCAAAACTGACATAACTACAACTACTACGTCACAAGGTACTGACAGCACAGCGTCAGGATCATCTAGCAACACTGACACAACTACAACTAGTACGTCACAAGGTACTGACAGCACAGCGTCAGGATCATCTAGCAAAACTGACATAACTACAACTAGTACGTCACAAGGTACTGACAGCACAGCGTCAGGATCATCTAGCAACACTGACACAACTACAACTAGTACGTCACTAGGTACTGACAGCACAGCGTCAGGATCATCTAGCAAAACTGACATAACTACAACTAGTACGTCACAAGGTACTGACAGCACAGCGTCAGGATCATCTAGCAACACTGACACAACTACAACTAGTACGTCACCAGTTACTGACAGCACAGCGTCAGGATCATCTAGCAACACTGACACAACTACAACTAGTACGTCACAAGGTACTGACAGCACAGCGTCAGGATCATCTAGCAACACTGACACAACTACAACTAGTACGTCACCAGTTACTGACAGCACAGCGTCAGGATCATCTAGCAACACTGACACAACTACAACTAGTACGTCACCAGGTACTGACAGCACAGCGTCAGGATCATCTAGCAACACTGACACAACTACAACTAGTACGTCACCAGGTACTGACAGCACAGCGTCAGGATCATCTAGCAACACTGACACAACTACAACTAGTACGTCACAAGGTACTGACAGCACAGCGTCAGGATCATCTAGCAACACTGACACAACTACAATAACCACGTCACCAGGTACTGACAGTACAGCGTCAGGATCATCTAGCAACACTGACACAACTACAACTGGTACGTCACAAGGTACTGACAGCACAGCGTCAGGATCATCTAGCAACACTGACACAACTACAACTAGTACGTCACAAGGTACTGACAGCACAGCGTCAGGATCATCTAGCAACACTGACACAACTACAACCAGTACGTCACAAGGTACTGACAGCACAGCGTCAGGATCATCTAGCAACACTGACACAACTACAATAACCACGTCACCAGGTACTGACAGCACAGCGTCAGGATCATCTAGCAACACTGACACAACTACAACTAGTACGTCAAAAGGTACTGACAGCACAGCGTCAGGATCATCTAGCAACACTGACACAACTACAACTAGTACGTCACAAGGTACTGACAGCACAGCGTCAGGATCATCTAGCAACACTGACACAACTACAACTAGTACGTCACCAGGTACTGACAGCACAGCGTCAGGATCATCTAGCAACACTGACACAACTACAACTAGTACGATACCAGGTACTGACAGCACAGCGTCAGGATCATCTAGCAACACTGAGACAACTACAACTAGTACGTCACCAGGTACTGACAGCACAGCGTCAGGATCATCTAGCAACACTGACACAACTACAATAACCACGTCACCAGGTACTGACAGCACAGCGTCAGGATCATCTAGCAACACTGACACAACTACAATAACCACGTCACCAGGTACTGACAGCACAGCTTCAGGATCATCTAGCAACACTGACACAACTACAACTAGTACGTCACCAGGTACTGACAGCACAGCGTCAGGATCATCTAGCAACACTGACACAACTACAACTAGTACGTCACCAGGTACTGACAGCACAGCGTCAGGATCATCTAGCAACACTGACACAACTACAACTAGTACGTCACAAGGTACTGACAGCACAGCGTCAGGATCATCTAGCAACACTGACACAACTACAATAACCACGTCACCAGGTACTGACAGTACAGCGTCAGGATCATCTAGCAACACTGACACAACTACAACTGGTACGTCACAAGGTACTGACAGCACAGCGTCAGGATCATCTAGCAACACTGACACAACTACAACTAGTACGTCACAAGGTACTGACAGCACAGCGTCAGGATCATCTAGCAACACTGACACAACTACAACCAGTACGTCACAAGGTACTGACAGCACAGCGTCAGGATCATCTAGCAACACTGACACAACTACAATAACCACGTCACCAGGTACTGACAGCACAGCGTGAGGATCATCTAGCAACACTGACACAACTACAACTAGTACGTCAAAAGGTAATGACAGCACAGCGTCAGGATCATCTAGCAACACTGACACAACTACAACTAGTACGTCACAAGGTACTGACAGCACAGCGTCAGGATCATCTAGCAACACTGACACAACTACAACTAGTACGTCACCAGGTACTGACAGCACAGCGTCAGGATCATCTAGCAACACTGACACAACTACAACTAGTACGATACCAGGTACTGACAGCACAGCGTCAGGATCATCTAGCAACACTGAGACAACTACAACTAGTACGTCACCAGGTACTGACAGCACAGCGTCAGGATCATCTAGCAACACTGACAAAACTACAATAACCACGTCACCAGGTACTGACAGCACAGCGTCAGGATCATCTAGCAACACTGACACAACTACAATAACCACGTCACCAGGTACTGACAGCACAGCTTCAGGATCATCTAGCAACACTGACACAACTACAACTAGTACGTCACCAGGTACTGACAGCACAGCGTCAGGATCATCTAGCAACACTGACACAACTACAACTAGTACGTCACAAGGTACTGACAGCACAGCGCCAGGATCATCTAGCAACACTGACACAACTACAATAACCACGTCACCAGGTACTGACAGCACAGCGTCAGGATCATCTAGCAACACTGACACAACTACAACTAGTACGTCACAAGGTACTGACAGCACAGCGTCAGGATCATCTAGCAACACTGACACAACTACAACTAGTACGTCACCAGGTACTGACAGCACAGCGTCAGGATCATCTAGCAACACTGACACAACTACAACTAGTACGTCACAAGGTACTGACAGCACAGCGTCAGGATCATCTAGCAACACTGACACAACTACAACTAGTACGTCACAAGGTACTGACAGCACAGCGTCAGAATCATCTAGCAACACTGACACAACTACAACTAGTACGTCACAAGGTACTTACAGCACAGCGTCAGAATCATCTAGCAACACTGACACAACTACAAGTAGTACGTCACAAGGTACTGACAGCACAGCGTCAGAATCATCTAGCAACACTGACACAACTACAACTAGTACGTCACAAGGTACTGACAGCACATCGTCAGGATCATCTAGCAACACTGACACAACTACAATAACGACGTCACCAGGTACCGACAGCATAGCGTCAGGATCATCTAGCAACACTGACACAACTACAACTAGTACGTCACAAGGTACTTACAGCACAGCGTCAGGATCATCTAGCAACACTGACACAACTACAACTAGTACGTCACAAGGTACTGACAGCACAGCTTCAGGATCATCTAGCAACACTGACACAACTACAACTAGTACGTCTAAAGGTACTGACAGCACAGCATCAGGATCATCTAGCAACACTGACACAACTGCAACTAGTACGTCACCAGGTACTGACAGCACAGCGTCAGGATCATCTAGCAACACTGACACAACTACAACTAGTACGTCACTAGGTACTGACAGCACAGCGTCAGGATCATCTAGCAACACTGACACAACTACAACTAGTACGTCACCAAGTACTGACAGCACAGCTTCAGGATCATCTAGCAACACTGACACAACTAGAACTAGTACGTCACCAGGTACTGACAGGACAGCGTCAGGGTCAACTATCAATACTGACACAACTACAACTAGTACGTCACAAGGTACTGACAGCACAGCGTCAGGATCATCTAGCAACACTGACACAACTATAACTAGTACGTCACAAGGTACTGACAGCACATCGTCAGTATCATTTAGCAACACTGACACAACTACAACTAGTACGTCACAAGGTACTGACAGCACAGCGTCAGGATCATCTAGCAACACTGACACAACTACAACTAGTACGTCACAAGGTACTGACAGCACAGCATCAGTATCATCTAGCAACACTGACAAAACTACAACTAGTACGTCACAACGTACTAACAGCAGAGCGTCAGGATCATCTAGCAACACTGACACAACTACAATAACCACGTCACCAGGTACTGACAGCACAGCGTCAGGATCATCTAGCAACACTGACAGAACTACAACTAGTACGTCAGAAGGTACTGACAGCACAGCGTCAGGGTCTTCTAGCAACACTGACACAACTACAACTAGTACGTCACGAGTTACTGACAGCACAGCGTCAGGATCATCTAGCAACACTGACACAACTACAACTAGTACGTCACCAAGTACTGACAGCACAGCGTCAGGATCATCTAGCAACACTGACACAACTACAACTAGTACGTCACAAGGTACTGGCAGAACAGCGTCAGGATCATCTAGCAACACTGACACAACTACAATAACCACGTCACCAGGTCCGGACAGCACAGCGTCAGGATCATCTAGCAACACTGACACAACAACAATAACGACGTCACCAGGTACTGACAGCACAGCGTCAGGATCATCTAGCAACACTGCCACTACTACAACTAGTACGTCACCAGGTACTGACAGCACAGCGTCAGGATCATCTAGCAACACTGACACAACTACAACTTGTACGTCACCAGGTACTGACAGCACATCGTCAGGATCATCTAGCAACACTGACACAACTACAACTAGTACGTCACCAGGCACTGACAGCACAGCGTCAGGATCATCTAGCAACACTGACACAACTACAACTAGTACGTCACAAGGTACTGACAGCACAGCTTCAGGATCATCTAGCAACACTGACACAGCTACAATAACCACGTCACAAGGTACTGACAGCACAGCGTCAGGATCATCTAGCAACACTGACACAACTACAATAACCACGTCACAAGGTACTGACAGCACAGCGTCAGGATCATCTAGCAACACTGAGACAACTACAGCTAGTACGTCACAAGGTAGTGACAGCACAGCGTCAGGGTCTTCTAGCAACACTGACACAACTACAACTAGTACGTCACGAGTTACTGACAGCACAGCGTCAGGATCATCTAGCAACACTGACACAACTACAACTAGTACGTCACCAGGCACTGACAGCACAGCGTCAGGATCATCTAGCAACACTGACACAACTACAACTACTACGTCACAAGGTACTGACAGCACAGCTTCAGGATCATCTAGCAACACTGACACAACTACAATAACCACGTCACAAGGTACTGACAGCACAGCGTCAGGATCATCTAGCAACACTGACACAACTACAATAACCAGGTCACCAGGTACTGACAGCACAGCGTCAGGATCATCTAGCTACACTAACAGAACTACAACTAGTACGTCACAAGGTACTGACAGCACAGCGTCAGGGTCTTCTAGCAACACTGACACAACTACAACTAGTACGTCACGAGGTACTGACGGCACAGCGTCAGGATCATCTAGCAACACTGACACAACTACAACTAGTACGTCACCAAGTACTGACAGCACAGCGTCAGGATCATCTAGCAACACTGACACAACGACAACTAGTACGTCACCAGGTACTGGCAGCACAGCGTCAGGATCATCTAGCAACACTGACACAACTACAACTAGTACGTCACCAGGTACTGACAGCACAGCGTCAGGATCATCTAGCAACACTGACACAACTACAACTAGTACGTCACAAGGTACTGACAGCACAGCGTCAGGATCAACTAGCAACACTGAGACAACTACAACTAGTACGTCACAAGGTTCTTACAGCACAGCGTCAGGATCATCTAGCAACACTGACACAACTACAACTAGTACGTCACCAGGTACTGACAGCACAGCGTCAGGATCATCTAGCAACACTGACACAACTACAACTAGTACGTCACCAGGTACTGACAGCACAGCGTCAGGATCATCTAGTAACACTGACACAACTACAACTAGTACGTCACAAGGTACTGACAGCACAGCGTCAGGATCATCTAGCAACACTGACACAACTACAACTAGTACGTCACAAGGTACTGACAGCACAGCGTCAGGATCATCTAGCAACACTGACACAACTACAACTAGTACGTCACCAGGTACTGACAGCACAGCGCCAGGATCATCTAGCAACACTGACACAACTACAATAACCACGTCACCAGGTACTGACAGCACAGCGTCAGGATCATCTAGCAACACTGAGACAACTACAACTAGTACGTCACAAGGTACTGACAGCACAGCGTCAGGATCATCTATCAACACTGACACAACTACAATAACCACGTCACCAGGTACTGACAGCACAGCGTCAGGATCATCTAGCAACACTGACACAACTACAATAACCACGTCACCAGGTACTGACAGGACAGTCTCAGGATCATCTAGCAACACTGAGACAACTACAACTCGTACGTCACCAGGTACTGACAGCACAGCGTCAGGATCATCTAACAACACTGACACAACTACAATAACGACGTCACCAGGTACTGACAGGGCAGTCTCAGGATCATCTAGCAACACTGACACAACTACAACTAGTACGTCACCAGGTACTGACAGCACAGCGTCAGGATCATCTAGCAACACTGACACAACTACAATAACCACGTCACCAGGTACTGACAGCACAGCGTCAGGATCATCTAGCAACACTGACACAACTACAATAACCACGTCACCAGGTACTGACAGCACAGCGTCAGGATCATCTAGCAACACTGACACAACTACAATAACCACGTCACCAGGTACTGACAGGACAGCGTCAGGATCATCTAGCAACACTGACACAACTACAACTAGTACGTCACAAGGTACTGACAGCACAGCTTCAGGATCATCTAGCAACACTGATACAACTACAACTAGTACGTCACCAGGTACTGACAGCACAGCATCAGGATCATCTAGCAACACTGACATAACTACAACAAGTTCGTCACCAGGTACTGACAGCACAGCGTCAGGATCATCTAGCAACACTGAGACAACTACAACTAGTACGTCACCAGGCAGTGACAGCACATCGTCAGGATCATCTAGCAACACTGACACAACTACAACTAGTACGTCACAAGGTACTGACAGCACAGCGTCAGGATCATCTAGCAACACTGACACAACTACAAGTAGTACGTCACAAGGTACTGACAGCACAGCGTCAGGGTCATCTAGCAACACTGACACAACTACAACTAGTACGTCACAAGGTACTGACAGCACAGCGTCAGGGTCATCTAGCAACACTGACACAACTACAAGTAGTACGTCACCAGGTACTGACAGCACAGCGTCAGGATCATCTAGCAACACTGACACAACTACAACTAGTACGTCACAAGGTACTGACAGCACAGCGTCAGGATCATCTAGCAACACTGACACAACTACAACTAGAACGTCACAAGGTACTGACAAAACAGCGTCAGGATCATCTAGCAACACTGACACAACTACAACTAGTACGTCACCAGGTACTGACAAAACAGCGTCAGGATCATCTAGCAACACTGACACAACTACAACTAGTACGTCACCAGGTACTGACAGCACAGCGTCAGGATCATCTAGCAACACTGACACAACTACAACTAGTACGTCACAAGTTTCTTACAGCACAGCGTCAGGATCATCTAGCAACACTGACACAGCTGCAACTAGTACGTCACAAGGTACTGGCAGCACAGCGTCAGGATCATCTAGCAACACTGACACAACTACAAGTAGTACGTCACAAGGTACTGACAGCACAGCGTCAGGGTCATCTAGCAACACTGACACAACTACAACTAGTACGTCACAAGGTACTGACAGCACAGCGTCAGGGTCATCTAGCAACACTGACACAACTACAAGTAGTACGTCACCAGGTACTGACAGCACAGCGTCAGGATCATCTAGCAACACTGACACAACTACAACTAGTACGTCACAAGGTACTGACAGCACAGCGTCAGGATCATCTAGCAACACTGACACAACTACAACTAGAACGTCACAAGGTACTGACAAAACAGCGTCAGGATCATCTAGCAACACTGACACAACTACAACTAGTACGTCACCAGGTACTGACAAAACAGCGTCAGGATCATCTAGCAACACTGACACAACTACAACTAGTACGTCACCAGGTACTGACAGCACAGCGTCAGGATCATCTAGCAACACTGACACAACTACAACTACTACGTCACAAGTTTCTTACAGCACAGCGTCAGGATCATCTAGCAACACTGACACAACTACAACTAGTACGTCACAAGGTACTGACAGCACAGCGTCAGGATCATCTAGCAACACTGACACAACTACAATAACCACGTCACCAGGTACTGAGAGTACAGCGTCAGGATCATCTAGCAACACTGACACAACTACAACTAGTACGTCACAAGGTACTGAGAGCACAGCGTCAGGATCATCTAGCAACACTGACACAACTACAAGTAGTACGTCACAAGGTACTGACAGCACAGCGTCAGGATCATCTAGCAACACTGACACAACTACAACTAGTACGTCACTAGGTACTGACAGCACAGCGTCAGGATCATCTAGCAACACTGACACAACTACAACTAGTACGTCACAAGGTACTGACAGCACAGCGTCAGGATCATCTAGCAACACTGACGCAACTACAACTGGTACGTCACCAGGTACTGACAGCACAGCGTCAGGATCATCTAGCAACACTGACACAACTACAACTAGAACGTCACAAGGTACTGACAGCACAGCGACAGAATCATCTAGCAACACTGACACAACTACAAGTATTACGTCACAAGGTACTGGCAGCACAGCGTCAGGATCATCTAGCAACACTGACACAACTACAAGTAGTACGTCACAAGGTACTGCCAGCACAGCGTCAGGGTCATCTAGCAACACTGACACAACTACAAGTAGTACGTCACAAGGTACTTACAGCACAGCGTCAGGATCATCTAGCAACACTGACACAACTACAACTAGTGCGTCACCAGGTACTGACAGCACAGCTTCAGGATCATCTAGCAACACTGACACAACTACAATAACCTCGTCACAAGGTACTGATAGAACAGCGTCAGGATCATCTAGCAATACTGACACAACTACAACTAGTACGTCACAAGGTACTGACAGCACAGCGTCAGGATCATCTAGCAACACTGACACAACTACAACTAGTACGTCACAAGGTACTGACAGCACAGCCTCAGGATCATCTAGCAACACTGACACAACTACAATAACCACGTCACAAGGTACTGACAGCACAGCGTCAGGATCATCTAGTTACACTGAGACAACTACAACTAGTGCGTCACAAGGTACTTACAGCACAGCGTCAGGATCATCTAGCAACACTGACACAACTACAACTAGTACGTCACCAGGTACTGACAGCACAGCGTCAGGATCATCTAGCAACACTGACACAACTACAACTAGTACGTCGCAAGGTACTGACAGCACAGCGTCAGGATCATCTAGCAACACTGACACAACTACAACTAGTACGTCACAAGGTACTGACAGCACAGCGTCAGGATCATCTAGCAACACTGACACAGCTACAACTAGTACGTCAGAAGGTACTGACAGCACAGCGCCAGGATCATCTAGCAACACTGACACAACTACAATAACCACGTCACCAGGTACTGACAGCACAGCGTCAGGATCATCTAGAAACACTGACACAACTAGTACGTCACCAGGTACTGACAAAACAGCGTCAGGGTCTTCTAGCAACACTGGCACAACTACAACTAGTACGTCACAAGGTACTGACAGCACAGCGTCAGGATCATCTAGCAACACTGAGACAACTACAACTAGTACGTCACAAGGTACTGACAGCACAGCGCCAGGATCATCTAGCAACACTGACACAACTACAACTAGTACGTCACAAGGTACTGACAGCACAGCGTCAGGATCATCTAGCAACACTGACACAACTACAAGTAGTACGTCACCAGGTACTGACAGCACAGCGCCAGGATCATCTAGCAACACTGACACAACTACAATAACCATGTCACCAGGTACTGACAGCACAGCGTCAGGATCATCTAGCAACGCTGAGACAACTACAACTAGTACGTCACAAGGTACTGACAGCACATCGTCAGGATCATCTAGCAACGCTGAGACAACTACAACTAGTACGTCACAAGGTACTGACAGCACAGCGTCAGGATCATCTAGCAACACTGACACAACTACAACTAGTACGTCACAAGGTACTGACAGCACAGCGTCAGGATCATCTGGCAACACTGACACAACTACAACTAGTACGTCACAAGGTACTGACAGCACAGCGTCAGGGTCATCTAGCAAAACTGACACAACTACAAGTAGTACGTCACAAGGTACTGACAGCACAGCGTCAGGATCATCTAGCAACACTGACACAACTACAACTAGTACGTCACCAGGTACTGACAGCACAGCGTCAGGATCATCTACCAACACTGACACAACTACAACTAGTACGTCACCAGGTACTGACAGCACAGCGTCAGGATCATCTAGCAACACTGAGACAACTACATCTAGTACCTCACCAGGTACTGACAGCACAGTGTCAGGATCATCTAGCAACACTGACACAACTACAACTAGTACGTCACAAGGTACTGACAGCACAGCGCCAGGATCATCTAGCGACACTGACACAACTACAATAACCACGTCACCAGGTACTGACAGCACAGCGTCAGAATCATCTAGCAACACTGAGACAACTACAACTAGTACGTCACAAGGTACTGACAGCACAGCTTCAGGATCATCTAGCAACACTGATACAACTACAACTAGTACGTCACCAGGTACTGACAGCACAGCATCAGGATCATCTAGCAACAGTGACATAACTACAACAAGTACGTCACCAGGTACTGACAGCACAGCGTCAGGATCATCTAGCAACACTGACACAACTACAACTAGTACGTCACCAGGCAGTGACAGCACATCGTCAGGATCATCTAGCAACACTGACACAACTACAACTAGTACGTCACAAGGTACTGACAGCACAGCTTCAGGATCATCTAGCAACACTGACACAACTACAACTAGTACGTCACAAGGTACTGACAGCACAGCTTCAGGATCATCTAGCAATACTGACACAATTACAATAACCACGTCACAAGGTACTGACAGCACAGCTTCAGGATCATCTAGCAACACTGACACAACTACAAGTATTACGTCACAAGGTACTGACAGCACAGCGTCAGGATCATCTAGCAACACTGACACAACTACAATAACCACGTCACTAGGTACTGACAGCACAGCGTCAGGATCATCTAGCAACACTGACACAACTACAACTAGTACGTCACAAGGTACTGACAGCACAGCGTCAGGATCATCTAGCAACACTGACACAACTACAAGTAGTACGTCACAAGGTACTGACAGCACAGCGTCAGGATCATCTAGCAACACTGACACAACTACAACTATTACGTCACAAGGGACTTACAGCACAGCGTCTGGATCATCTAGCAACACTGACACAGCTACAACTAGTACGTCACAAGGTACTGGCAGCACAGCGTCAGGATCATCTAGCAACACTGACACAGCTACAAGTATTACGTCACAAGGTACTGGCAGCACAGCGTCAGGATCATCTAGCAACACTGACACAACTACAAGTAGTACGTCACGAGGTACTGACAGCACAGCGTCAGGGTCATCTAGCAACACTGACACAACTACAAGTAGTACGTCACAAGGTACTGACAGCACAGCGTCAGGATCATCTAGCAACACTGACACAACTACAACTAGTACGTCACAAGGTACTGACAGCACAGCGTCAGGATCATCTAGCAACACTGACACAACTACAACTAGTACGTCACAAGGTACTGACAAAACAGCGTCAGGATCATCTAGCAACACCGACACAACTACAACTAGTACGTCACAAGGTACTGACAAAACAGCGTCAGGATCATCTAGCAACACTGACACAACTACAACTAGTACGTCACCAGGTACTGACAGCACAGCGTCAGGATCATCTAGCAACACTGACACAACTACAACTAGTACGTCACAAGTTTCTTACAGCACAGCGTCAGGATCATCTAGCAACACTGACACAACTACAACTAGTACGTCAAAAGGTACTGACAGCACAGCGTCAGGATCATCTAGCAACACTGACACAACTACAATAACCATGTCACCAGGTACTGAGAGTACAGCGTCAGGATCATCTAGCAACACTGACACAACTACAACTAGTACGTCACAAGGTACTGAGAGCACAGCGTCAGGATCATCTAGCAACACTGACACAACTACAAGTAGTACGTCACAAGGTACTGACAGCACAGCGTCAGGATCATCTAGCAACACTGACACAACTACAACTAGTACGTCACCAGGTACTGACAGCACAGCGTCAGGATCATCTAGCAACACTGACACAACTACAACTAGTACGTCACAAGGTACTGACAGCACAGCGTCAGGATCATCTAGCAACACTGACACAACTACAACTGGTACGTCACCAGGTACTGACAGCACAGCGTCAGGATCATCTAGCAACACTGACACAACTACAACTAGTACGTCACAAGGTACTGACAGCACAGCGTCAGAATCATCTAGCAACACTGACACAACTACAAGTATTACGTCACAAGGTACTGGCAGCACAGCGTCAGGATCATCTAGCAACACTGACACAACTACAAGTAGTACGTCACAAGGTACTGACAGCACAGCGTCAGGGTCATCTAGCAACACTGACACAACTACAAGTAGTACGTCACAAGGTACTTACAGCACAGCGTCAGGATCATCTAGCAACACTGACACAACTACAACTAGTGCGTCACCAGGTACTGACAGCACAGCTTCAGGATCATCTAGCAACACTGACACAACTACAATAACCTCGTCACAAGGTACTGATAGAACAGCGTCAGGATCATCTAGCAATACTGACACAACTACAACTAGTACGTCACAAGGTACTGACAGCACAGCGTCAGGATCATCTAGCAACACTGACACAACTACAACTAGTACGTCACCAGGCAGTGACAGCACATCGTCAGGATCATCTAGCAACACTGACACAACTACAACTAGTACGTCACAAGGTACTGACAGCACAGCGTCAGGATCATCTAGCAACACTGACACAGCTACAACTAGTACGTCAGAAGGTACTTACAGCACAGCGCCAGGATCATCTAGCAACACTGACACAACTACAATAACCACGTCACCAGGTACTGACAGCACAGCGCCAGGATCATCTAGAAACACTGACACAACTAGTACGTCACCAGGTACTGACAAAACAGCGTCAGGGTCTTCTAGCAACACTGGCACAACTACAACTAGTACGTCACAAGGTACTGACAGCACAGCGTCAGGATCATCTAGCAACACTGAGACAACTACAACTAGTACGTCACAAGGTACTGACAGCACAGCGCCAGGATCATCTAGCAACACTGACACAACTACAACTAGTACGTCACAAGGTACTGACAGCACAGCGTCAGGATCATCTAGCAACACTGACACAACTACAAGTAGTACGTCACCAGGTACTGACAGCACAGCGCCAGGATCATCTAGCAACACTGACACAACTACAATAACCATGTCACCAGGTACTGACAGCACAGCGTCAGGATCATCTAGCAACGCTGAGACAACTACAACTAGTACGTCACAAGGTACTGACAGCACATCGTCAGGATCATCTAGCAACGCTGAGACAACTACAACTAGTACGTCACAAGGTACTGACAGCACAGCGTCAGGATCATCTAGCAACACTGACACAACTACAACTAGTACGTCACAAGGTACTGACAGCACAGCGTCAGGATCATCTGGCAACACTGACACAACTACAACTAGTACGTCACAAGGTACTGACAGCACAGCGTCAGGGTCATCTAGCAAAACTGACACAACTACAAGTAGTACGTCACAAGGTACTGACAGCACAGCGTCAGGATCATCTAGCAACACTGACACAACTACAACTAGTACGTCACCAGGTACTGACAGCACAGCGTCAGGATCATCTACCAACACTGACACAACTACAACTAGTACGTCACCAGGTACTGACAGCACAGCGTCAGGATCATCTAGCAACACTGAGACAACTACAACTAGTACGTCACCAGGTACTGACAGCACAGTGTCAGGATCATCTAGCAACACTGACACAACTACAACTAGTACGTCACAAGGTACTGACAGCACAGCGCCAGGATCATCTAGCGACACTGACACAACTACAATAACCACGTCACCAGGTACTGACAGCACAGCGTCAGAATCATCTAGCAACACTGAGACAACTACAACTAGTACGTCACAAGGTACTGACAGCACAGCTTCAGGATCATCTAGCAACACTGATACAACTACAACTAGTACGTCACCAGGTACTGACAGCACAGCATCAGGATCATCTAGCAACAGTGACATAACTACAACAAGTACGTCACCAGGTACTGACAGCACAGCGTCAGGATCATCTAGCAACACTGACACAACTACAACTAGTACGTCACCAGGCAGTGACAGCACATCGTCAGGATCATCTAGCAACACTGACACAACTACAACTAGTACGTCACAAGGTACTGACAGCACAGCTTCAGGATCATCTAGCAACACTGACACAACTACAACTAGTACGTCACAAGGTACTGACAGCACAGCTTCAGGATCATCTAGCAATACTGACACAATTACAATAACCACGTCACAAGGTACTGACAGCACAGCTTCAGGATCATCTAGCAACACTGACACAACTACAAGTATTACGTCACAAGGTACTGACAGCACAGCGTCAGGATCATCTAGCAACACTGACACAACTACAATAACCACGTCACAAGGTACTGACAGCACAGCGTCAGGATCATCTAGCAACACTGACACAACTACAACTAGTACGTCACAAGGTACTGACAGCACAGCGTCAGGATCATCTAGCAACACTGACACAACTACAAGTAGTGCGTCACAAGGTACTGACAGCACAGCGTCCGGATCATCTAGCAACACTGACACAACTACAACTATTACGTCACAAGGGACTTACAGCACAGCGTCTGGATCATCTAGCAACACTGACACAGCTACAACTAGTACGTCACAAGGTACTGGCAGCACAGCGTCCGGATCATCTAGCAACACTGACACAGATACAACTGGTACGTCACAAGGTACTGGCAGCACAGCGTCAGGATCATCTAGCAACACTGACACAACTACAAGTAGTACGTCACAAGGTACTGACAGCACAGCGTCAGGATCATCTAGCAACACTGACACAACTACAAATAGTACGTCACAAGGTACTGACAGCACAGCGTCAGGATCATCTAGCAACACTGACACAACTACAACTAGTACGTCACAAGGTACTGACAAAACAGCGTCAGGATCATCTAGCAACACCGACACAACTACAACTAGTACGTCACAAGGTACTGACAAAACAGCGTCAGGATCATCTAGCAACACTGACACAACTACAACTAGTACGTCACCAGGTACTGAAAGCACAGCGTCAGGATCATCTAGCAACACTGACACAACTACAACTAGTACGTCACAAGTTTCTTACAGCACAGCGTCAGGATCATCTAGCAACACTGACACAACTACAACTAGTACGTCAAAAGGTACTGACAGCACAGCGTCAGGATCATCTAGCAACACTGACACAACTACAATAACCACGTCACCAGGTACTGAGAGTACAGCGTCAGGATCATCTAGCAACACTGACACAACTACAACTAGTACGTCACAAGGTACTGAGAGCACAGCGTCAGGATCATCTAGCAACACTGACACAACTACAAGTAGTACGTCACAAGGTACTGACAGCACAGCGTCAGGATCATCTAGCAACACTGACACAACTACAACTAGTACGTCACCAGGTACTGACAGCACAGCGTCAGGATCATCTAGCAACACTGACACAACTACAACTAGTACGTCACAAGGTACTGACAGCACAGCGTCAGGATCATCTAGCAACACTGACACAACTACAACTGGTACGTCACCAGGTACTGACAGCACAGCGTCAGGATCATCTAGCAACACTGACACAACTACAACTAGTACGTCACAAGGTACTGACAGCACAGCGTCAGGATCATCTAGCAACACTGACACAACTACAAGTATTACGTCACAAGGTACTGGCAGCACAGCGTCAGGATCATCTAGCAACACTGACACAACTACAAGTAGTACGTCACAAGGTACTGACAGCACAGCGTCAGGGTCATCTAGCAACACTGACACAACTACAAGTAGTACGTCACAAGGTACTGAGAGCACAGCGTCAGGATCATCTAGCAACACTGACACAACTACAACTAGTGCGTCACCAGGTACTGACAGCACAGCTTCAGGATCATCTAGCAACACTGACACAACTACAATAACCTCGTCACAAGGTACTGATAGAACAGCGTCAGGATCATCTAGCAATACTGACACAACTACAACTAGTACGTCACAAGGTACTGACAGCACAGCGTCAGGATCATCTAGCAACACTGACACAACTACAACTAGTACGTCACAAGGTACTGACAGCACAGCGTCAGGATCATCTAGCAACACTGAGACAACTACAACTAGTACGTCACAAGCTACTGACAGCACAGCGTCAGGATCATCTAGCAACACTGACACAACTACAACTAGTACGTCACAAGGTACTGACAGCACAGCGCCAGGATCATCTAGCAACACTGACACAGCTACAATAACCACGTCACCAGGTACTGACAGCACAGCGTCAGGATCATCTGGCAACACTGACACAACTACCACTAGTACGACACCAGGTACTGACAAAACAGCGTCAGGGTCTTCTAGCAACACTGGCACAACTACAACTAGTACGTCACAAGGTACTGACAGCACAGCGTCAGGATCATCTAGCAACACTGAGACAACTACAAGTAGTACGTCACAAGGTACTGACAGCACAGCGCCAGGATCATCTAGCAACACTGACACAACTACAACTAGTACGTCACAAGGTACTGACAGCACAGCGTCAGGATCATCTAGCAACACTGACACAACTACAACTAGTACCTCACAAGGTACTGACAGCACAGCGTCAGGGTCTTCTAGCAACACTGACACAACTACAACTAGTACGTCACAAGTTACTGACAGCACAGCGTCAGGATCATCTAGCAACACTGACATAACTACAATAACCACGTCACCAGGTACTGACAGCACAGCGTCAGGATCATCTAGCAACACTGACACAACTACAATAACCACGTCACCAGGTACTGACAGCACATTGTCAGGATCATCTAGCAACACTGACACAACTACAACTAGTACGTCACAAGGTACTGACAGTACAGCGTCAGGATCATCTAGCAACACTGACACAACTACAACTAGTACGTCACAAGGTACTGACAGTACAGCGTCAGGATCATCTAGCAACACTGACACAACTACAACTAGTACGTCACAAGGTACTGACAGCACAGCGTCAATGCCCTCTAGCAACACTGACACAACTACAACTAGTACGTCACAAGGTACTGACAGCACAGCGTCAGGATCATCTAGCAACACTGACACAACTACAACTAGTACGTCACAAGGTACTGACAGCACAGCGTCAGGATCATCTAGCAACACTGACACAACTACAACTAGTACGTCACCAGGTACTGACAGCACAGCGTCAGGATCATCTAGCAACACTGACACAACTACAACTAGTACGTCACAAGGTACTGACAAAACAGCGTCAGGATCATCTAGCAACACTGACACAACTACAACTAGTACGTCACAAGGTACTGACAGCACAGCGTCAGGATCATCTAGCAACACTGACACAACTACAACTAGTACGTCACCAGGTACTGACAGCACAGCGTCAGGATCATCTAGCAACACTGACACAACTACAACTAGTACGTCACAAGTTTCTTACAGCACAGCGTCAGGATCATTTAGCAACACTGACACAACTACAACTAGTACGTCACAAGGTACTGACAGCACAGCGTCAGGATCATCTAGCAACACTGACACAACTACATCTAGTACGTCACAAGGTACTGACAGCACAGCGTCAGGATCATCTAGCAACACTGACACAACTACAACTAGTACGTCACAAGGTACTGAGAGCACAGCGTCAGGATCATCTAGCAACACTGACACAACTACAAGTAGTACGTCACAAGGTACTGAGAGCACAGCGTCAGGATCATCTAGCAACACTGACACAACTACAACTAGTACGTCACCAGGTACTGACAGCACAGCGTCAGGATCATCTAGCAACACTGAGACAACTACAACTAGTACGTCACAAGGTACTGACAGCACAGCGTCAGGATCATCTAGCAACACTGACACAACAACAACTAGTACGTCACAAGGTACTGAGAGCACAGCGTCAGGATCATCTAGCAACACTGACACAACCACAACTGGTACGTCACCAGGTACTGACAGCACAGCGTCAGGATCATCTAGCAACACTGACACAACTACAACTAGTACGTCACAAGGTACTGACAGCACAGCGTCAGAATCATCTAGCAACACTGACACAACCACAAGTATTACGTCACAAGGTACTGGCAGCACAGCGTCAGGATCATCTAGCAACACTGACACAACTACAAGTAGTACGTCACAAGGTACTGCCAGCACAGCGTCAGGGTCATCTAGCAACACTGACACAACTACAAGTAGTACGTCACAAGGTACTTACAGCACAGCGTCAGGATCATCTAGCAACACTGACACAACTACAACTAGTGCGTCACCAGGTACTGACAGCACAGCTTCAGGATCATCTAGCAACACTGACACAACTACAATAATCTCGTCACAAGGTACTGATAGAACAGCGTCAGGATCATCTAGCAATACTGACACAACTACAACTAGTACGTCACAAGGTACTGACAGCACAGCGTCAGGATCATCTAGCAACACTGACACAACTACAACTAGTACGTCACAAGGTACTGACAGCACAGCCTCAGGATCATCTAGCAACACTGACACAACTACAATAACCACGTCACCAGGTACTGACAAAACAGTGTCAGGATCATCTAGCAACACTGACACAACTACAAGTAGTACGTCACCAGGTACTGACAGCACAGCGTCAGGATCATCTAGCAACACTGACACAACTACAATAACCACGTCACAAGGTACTGACAGCACAGCGTCAGGATCATCTAGTTACACTGAGACAACTACAACTAGTGCGTCACAAGGTACTGACAGCACAGCGTCAGGATCATCTAGCAACACTGACACAACTACAACTAGTACGTCACCAGGTACTGACAGGACAGCGTCAGGATCATCTAGCAACACTGACACAACTACAACTAGTACGTCACAAGGTACTGACAGCACAGCGTCAGGATCATCTAGCAACACTGAGACAACTACAACTAGTACGTCACAAGGTAATGACAGCACAGCGTCAGGATCATCTAGCAACACTGACACAGCTACAACTAGTACGTCACAAGGTACTGACAGCACAGCATCAGGATCATCTAGCAACACTGACACAACTACAATAACCACGTCACCAGGTACTGACAGCACAGCGTCAGGATCATCTAGCAACACTGACACAACTACAACTAGTACGTCACCAGGTACTGACAAAACAGCGTCAGGGTCTTCTAGCAACACTGACACAACTACAACTAGTACGTCACAAGGTACTGACAGCACAGCGTCAGGATCATCTAGCAACACTGACACAACTACAACTAGTACGTCACAAGGTACTGACAGCACAGCGTCAGGATCATCTAGCAACACTGACACAACTACAACTAGTACGTCACCAGGTACTGACAGCACAGCGCCAGGATCATCTAGCAACACTGACACAACTACAATAACCATGTCACCAGGTACTGACAGCACAGCGTCAGGATCATCTAGCAACACTGAGACAACTACAACTAGTACGTCACAAGGTACTGACAGCACATCGTCAGGATCATCTAGCAACACTGATAAAACTACAACTAGTACGTCACAAGGTACTGACAGCACAGCGTCAGGATCATCTAGCAACACTGACACAACTACAACTAGTACGTCACAAGGTACTGACAGCACAGCGTCAGGGTCATCTAGCAAAACTGACACAACTACAAGTAGTACGTCACAAGGTACTGACAGCACAGCGTCAGGGTCATCTAGCAAAACTGACACAACTACAAGTAGTACGTCACAAGGTACTGAGAGCACAGCGTCAGGATCATCTAGCAACACTGACACAACTACAACTAGTACGTCACAAAGTACTGACAGCACAGCGTCAGGATCATCTAGCAACACTGACACAACTACAACTAGTACGTCACAAGGTACTGACAGCACAGCGTCAGGATCATCTAGCAACACTGACACAACTACAACTAGTACGTCACAAGGTACTGATAGCATAGCGTCAGGATCATCTAGCAACACTTTCAAAACTACAACTAGTACGTCACAAGGTACTGACAGCACAGCGTCAGGGTCTTCTAGCAACACTGACACAACTACAACTAGTACGTCACAAGTTACTGACAGCACAGCGTCAGGATCATCTAGCAACACTGACATAACTAGAATAACCACGTCACCAGGTACTGACAGCACAGCGTCAGGATCATCTAGCAACACTGACACAACTACAATAACCACGTCACCAGGTACTGACAGCACATTGTCAGGATCATCTAGCAACACTGACACAACTACAACTAGTACGTCACAAGGTACTGACAGCACAGCGGCAGGATCATCTAGCAACACTGACACAACTACAACTAGTACGTCACAAGGTACTGACAGCACAGCGTCAGGATCATCTAGCAACACTTACAAAACTACAACTAGTACGTCACAAGATACTGACAGCACAGCGTCAAGGCCCTCTAGCAACACTGACACAACTACAACTAGTACGTCACAAGTTACTGACAGCACAGCGTCAGGATCATCTAGCAACACTGACACAACTACAAGTAGTACGTCACAAGGTACTGACAGCACAGCGTCAAGATCATCTAGCAACACTGACACAACTACAACTAGTACGTCACAAGGTACTGACAGCACAGCGTCAGGATCATCTAGCAATACTGACACAACTACAACTAGTACGTCACCAGGTACTGACAGCACAGCGTCAGGATCATCTAGCAACACTGACACAACTACAACTAGTACGTCACCAGGTACTGACAGCACAGCGTCAGGATCATCTAGCAACACTGACACAACTACAACTAGTACGTCACAAGGTTCTTACAGCACAGCGTCAGGATCATATAGCAACACTTACACAACTACAACTAGTACGTCACAAGGTACTGACAGCACAGCGTCAGGATCATCTAGCAACACTGACACAACTACAATAACCACGTCACCAGGTACTGAGAGTACAGCGTCAGGATCATCTAGCAACACTGACACAACTACAACTAGTACGTCACAAGGTAGTGACAGCACAGCGTCAGGATCATCTAGCAACACTGACACAACTACAACTAGTACGTCACGAGGTACTGAGAGCACAGCGCCAGGATCATCTAGCAACACTGACACAACTACAACTAGTACGTCACCAGGTACTGACAGCACAGCGTCAGGATCATCTAGGAACACTGACACAACTACAACTAACTTTAGTACGTCACAAGGTACTGACAGCACAGCGTCAGGATCATCTAGCAACACTGAGACAACTACAACTAGTACGTCACAAGGTACTGACAGGACAGCGTCAGGATCATCTAGCAACACTGACACAACTACAACTAGTACGTCACAAGGTACTGACAGCACAGCGTCAGAATCATCTAGCAACACTGACACAACTACAAGTAGTACGTCACCAGGTACTGACAGCACAGCGTCAGGATCATCTAGCAACACTGACACAACAACAACTAGTACGTCACAAGGTACTTACAGCACAGCGTCAGGATCATCTAGCAACACTGACACAGCTACAACTAGTGCGTCACAAGGTACTGGCAGCACAGCGTCAGGATCATCTAGCAACACTGACACAACTACAAGTAGTACGTCACAAGGTACTGCCAGTACAGCGTCAGGGTCATCTAGCAACACTGACACAACTACAAGTAGTACGTCACAAGGTACTGACAGCACAGCGTCAGGATCACCTAGCAACACTGACACAACTACAATAACCACGTCACCAGGTACTGACAGCACAACTCCATCAAGTAATACCGAAACAAATACAACACTTACTAACATGACCACTTCAGTAACAACTAGCAGCAATGAGGAAACTACAATTAGCTCTTCACCAAGTTCTGACATGCCCAATTTAGGAACAATAACCTCTGGAACCACAACTCTTTATCCAACATATCCCCCAAATACAGGTAATGATCTTGAGCAATTTTGTTGTTTTCTTATTTATTTGTATTTTTGTTTTTAAAATTGAATTATATAATTATTATGAAATACATTTTCTTACGATCTACTTTCACTTGTAGAAAAGGCTGTATACGTTTTCACGTTTGAAATGAGAATTCAGCTAGAATTTAATCCCGGTGATGTTGAGAAGTACAGGAGTTTTACAAACAAAACGGTAAGAACACCTTAAAATCCAATTCATTTTTCTTTTCTTGTGGCATTACTGACTTAGTTTTATTGCCGCTTATTGTAGTCCGATTCATAAGGGTTCATATTGTAAAAATATGCAATTTTTCAGATTGGCTATATAAGTTAAAATTTCTTCTATATTGTTTAGTTCTTTACGGTTTGAATCAATGCATATCTACATTAATAAATGAAGAATAATTTAGTCAAAAGACATATACAGGCTATTATTTCGTTAAATGATGTCCAAACAGTTGATACAGTCTTTTGAACGCATGAAATATATGTTCTATATGAGTGATACTCCTCAACATTTATTGAACATATGAGTAGGTACATACCTTAAAAAAGTCTGTGAACGTAATAAAACCTCTGTATTTCAACAAAACCATTTAGCAACCTTTTTATGACAGAATGTCAGTCTTTGTTTTTTATTTGAAAACGTCAACACAGGGACGGAATTCTTGCATCAATGTTTGCAAACTTGTGTCAGGGTGCAATCGTTAGCTGCAAATATACTGACTGTACAACATGTCAATAGAATGTTAAATTATTAAACTGATAAACCATTCTTTAGTTATTTGCTGAATTGTTTGGTTTGTCTGCTACTGTTGGTGATCCGGAAGTAAACATTGCAATTAAATTCTGGAACCCGTACGGTGTCAAAACCGTTCATAATGGTACTGGAATATCATGGACCTATCTGTTTCAGGAGTCTCTGTAGAAAATAATGGAGTCGTTATAACAGGTTGAACAGGAAATTAGATTTCCAAACTGAAATTATAAATTTCGAATAATTCAGCACAATCTCAAAATGTTTTTGTAAGAAAAAATTATCAAAGATGTTTTTAGCAAAAACAAAATTTTTTTTTTAAAATGTTGACCGAACTTGTTTTTTTGCCAGTGGTCCGAAAACACTCATATTTTTTGGAATTATAAGATCTGGACCCTAAAACTATAAAACTCCATTGTTTCAGTATGTAATTCGATAACAGAAAATAGTTTTTAATATGAAACGGTTAATAACTTTTGCGACATGTGTTTAGAAACATGTTCTTGTATATTTCCAGCTAAGAGAGTATGTGTTTAATGGCATACAAGGTGTTACTCTGGAGTTCTCCTTTAGGTGAGTCTTAAGTGATATGTTGTGTTAATAGTCTAAAGAGACACTTCAGTTAATGTGCTTTACTTACGGCATAGAAAATTGTAAATTCTTATCTCCCAATTATTTTTGGTTTGCGCAATCTAAGACACAGAGTCTCTCTATGAGACTGCTGAACGAACATTGCTTGCACCAGCGGTGCATGTGAAACTGTTCACGGTTCGTTTTCCAGTGCAGGTATTGTCTGTCGGGATTCATTACAAATGTAAGTGAGATTGGTTTTCAGAAAGTAGCGGTTTTATTTGCTTTCTTACAAGCGTCAATATTGTTCGATCCGTCTGATTTATGCTACCGTACCTGTAGTAACTTGCCTCGTTGTTTAGATATTTTGAAATTCAGAATCCCGATAACCAAGTCGTACTTTTGTGTACATTCAAATTGCAGGGGTAAATAGCAAGACATATTGCACGGCCTCAACGACAACCTTGTTCTGCAATGTTTGGACATTGTCGGCATATTGCCGTTGGCACACAAATATACCAGATACAGATAATATCTGAAATGCCAGTCCCGAAAAATGCCAACTTAATTGTGCCGGTTTAGTTTTCTGATGCAGATTCTGTTTGATATAGTGTTATATAGGCGTTGATTCGAATCAGTCATTTTCATCAAACGATCAGCTTGCTATATTTCAAATCTATGCTTTGCTTTTCCTATTTTCATAGTCAGATTAAAACATTTAAGAAGGTCTGTTCCTATAAATGCATTCCACTTGCAATGAATATACGAACCGAATAAACATACTTATTACACACCTTACTATATACATGTATAGTAACAAAACTCAATAAAATCGAGACTGTGTCCCGGGCCAATACCGACGATTGGTCCATCGCAGCCGTGTATTATCCTGTATATCAATCTTATGCCGATTGTAACCGAACAATCAGACAGCTTCTCGGAACCGCAAAAAGGTCTGCCGTGTTGTATTAATAGTTTCTGTCATGAGAACGAGGTTCAGATCGAAATATCTGTCAACGAGGGTAACTGTTTTGGTAGGAACGAGGCTCTGCCGGATATTTTCATTTGAACCAAATGTCTCACGATAGAAACTTTTTCTTGCATACCGTTTTGCACTTTAAAGTAGATTTCTAAATTCAAACTTATCAAAATGATGCATTTTAAAATAAAAACAACCGATATTCAGACGTTGTGTTTAGGAAAGTGACGTCACAATGTTTATAACGTAACGTCACAAGAAATTCACGAGAGTCGTCTTGCATAGGAGGGGTGGGAGACCGATTTTTCCGCATGGGTAAAATCACCGGAAAAGTCGATCCGATATGCAGGAAATATATACGACAAGTGCAGACCAGGGAAGCGGTGTTGTAGAAGTTAAGGTGTCGGCCGCTCATCCCGGAGGTTGCGGGTTCGAGCCCCATTGGGGTCACGACCGTACTTTCTCATAAGACACCAGTACTGGTTTTTCCAGGAAGCGGACTCGAGAGTGACTCGATAAGCTACAAACTTTCTTCACAATCGAGCTAAAATAAATTAGTATAAACTAAGTGCAGACCATGATAACATCCGTGTAGGACGATTTTTATCTTCAGACAGTAAAATTTCAGTGAGCCACTTTTGAAAATTAATGATACTTAACAAATTGAAACAGGGACAAGAATAAAGAATATTAACAAATGTAGTTAAGTTGAAGTATAGCTCTTCTAGCGTTAGTTTTGCTGTGACTGATACGTTTTTGTATCAAACCTGTAATAGTTCTTACAAAATACAATTTGCAGTACCCTTGTATTCTTAGTTCGTGATTATTTTGCCGTTTTATTGAAACGCGTTACATTTTGTATGGTTTATGTAGTTTTTTATTAATTTCGGACATTTACCAATACCAGACAATACCATTTTTGCATGCGCCGACAGTCTTTGAGTGGCAGAATCGACTACTTTCGTCATGTCCATTTTGTCACACCCCCGCCATCGCGGTAGTGCGTATTGTGCATTTACTTGTGATGGGAACAAACTTAAAGGTGAAAATGGTTTAGTTAAAATATATTTATGACATCCGACATATGTTGCTTCATTTTTTATTTTTTTTATTTTACAGTTAGACACCAACTTTAAAATGTACCTTCCCGTTAGCTCTACTCCAGCTCTGGGGATTAGCAATTATAACGTCCATGACGTAATCTGGTCAATGACAAAAAGAAGTGCGGGTATAATTAAATGTAAAAACGAAAGAAGTTTGTGAATCAAATATAATCTAAAATGAGTTTAGATTTGTACGATTTTAAGCGAAATAGTATTAAGTGCATTTGTTGCGTAAACTTTTTCAATCAGTATCAAAATATTGAAATTACAGCACTTGAATTTACGCACGAACCAAGACCATAAATTGGAACTTTCTTTTCTTGCATACCACCGGGGAATGTACTGGCGGATCCCGGCACGCGGATAGAAGAGATCAGCCTATACTTTCCCTCGGGATAGTACATCGTCTTACTTGACAGCATCCGAACTACTTTCATGTATTCAACTCGTACCTGGAACACTGTTATTTCCGAGATACGTTTCACGGCGGTTTATATGTAGAATATAGTCATACTTTTCAAAAACGTAAACAACAGTCTAATAAGAATGCAAAAACTTTAATATTTTTCAAGTAAATATAACGGGAATTTAATTTTTTGAAATGGTTCGAATTTTCAAGGGACGCAATAACGGTCCCGCACCATAAGCAACTTATCCCGTCGCGATAGCCTTTCAGTAGTTTCAATGCTTTGATTTAAGATCATCGTGCTTTTGTTTTTGTTTTGCAGGAGCGGAAGCATTATAGCTACAATCGAAACAAAGATAGAGAAATCGAAGCTAGCTACACCGAATAAAGATATAGTTGAGGTTCTTGATCAAATAAGAAATAATACTGAAGGTAACAAGGAATTCCTGAACTCAACTGAGTGGCCAGTGTATAGTGATGAGTTAGTGGATAGTGTTATTAACACTGTGGGTTAGTATCATGTTTTAACATCAGTATACGTGTATTCAGCGGATGGCATACATGTTAGATCTGCTGTAACAGCACTCTCTGATCTGCGGAATTTGGAATAATTAACAACTGATTAAAATTTATAAATAGATCTTTAAAAGATCCGTACATGGTTCACTTATAGGTGAAATTGGCCCAACTCTAAATTCTGGTGAGAGTAAGTTTTAATGAAAGATAAATAACTCAATATGTGAAATATAACAATTTCATTTTATTTGAAGGTCATCTGTTGTCATAGCAACGAAATAATTATTTTGACTAAAATAGAATAAATACATATAGTGCAAGCATCTTAACGTATATATTGAATGTAGTTCATGGGAAACATTACTTCTTTGAAAATGCAAAAAGTTAAACAAAAAAAAATTGGTTGCCATGGTAACATAGTTAAGAATGTGAAAAAAATCCCTTTTTAGATTTTTATGTTTTTTGAGCATCTTAAATCACTTTCTTGAAAATATAATAGGTGCTAAATGATAGTCAAGATAATATCTAATAATGTGCATATAATGTGCCCGTTGCTATGGTAACAATACAATTACCATATACACTTTAATATGTCTTATGTAACAAAATAATTGGTGTTTTGAACTTGTTCAATTTTTACATTATTACTCAATTAAGAATGAAATAGTTTCAATCTTTGTGTAGGTTTTTAACCATTTTTGTCTGGATATACAATAAAAATCTGGAAACTGTTTCCATGGTGACAAACTAAATTCAACTGAAGACAAATACTATCATCTAATTCAGTGTTGTACTTTGTGCAATGCTTTTGAAAGTTGTCCTTACTTGAACTGAAAAAAATATTTCATGTACGAATACATGTTTACACGTCACAGTTAATATTGTTCCCATAGAAACCTTATACCATTTTTATCACAACTTTCGAGAAGAATATTATGCTTATATGGTTCATTTTTTCTAATTGTGGGCCTGTAAACACTTAATCATTGAAGCCCTACAGACTGGATATATACAAATTCACCAAACAGTCAAATACTTTTATCTGAAATACAACAGACATTTTGTCTGAACTGATAATGTTGCCATGGTAACAAAAAGAGCAACTTCATAAAAACTGCCTTCTTTGCAAGTTTTCATCACTGTTAAAAGTGTTAGTGACCAGTAAAATGCAGTTTTTTTTAAACTGCAGAAAAAAATATGGCTGCCAGTTATCAGCAGTAATTTTGCAGTGAGATGTGGCCTTGTGTTTTTTTGGAAGATTTTAAAGGTTTTTCCTATTGATTGCCATATCAACCAGAGTTCTACATGGAATGGAATTGTTTCAACAACTTTGGGGTAGCCTCATGCAAAAAACATCTCTGCTAAGTTTCATCATGTTAAACATAGGGAGTCAGAAGCTGTAAGTTTTCTAGTTTTGCTTTTATTTCACAAAGGTTTTTACTTAAAACATTTTCTAAAATGATTAACAAAATATGTCTCTGTCGATAAAAGCATCAAAGTATCAACACAATAAAAGCAAACTTCTTAATTATTCAGGTATCAGGCACTTTATCAAAGTTACATGAATGTTGCCTTACATATCCTGTTTAACTTTATAATCAAGGTTAGAACTTGTAGGTTCATTTTCCTGGATATTATAAATGAATTAACAAGTAACAGGTATCAACAGCTTTTGGAAAAAGTTTTGTGCCATTTTTTTTGCCATAGTTACTTGATAGGAATCTCAAGAAAAGTACCAATTTCTAAGTCCTATTGTCTATTTAAAAATTCAGTATTTGTTTAAAAGTGACAAAAAGGTAACCAAAACCTTACTAAGTTAGAAATCATCCACTACATCCATCAAAACTAGTTACTTGAAACATTTAAAGCAAGGAATTCAACAAAATGGTTTCTGGATTTAGAACAAAAAGATGCACTTTTAAAATTTAAGTGTAAGAAATGCTGATACTTTCCACGAATATTCTGTGTAAAAATATAGACTGTCGGGGACCGTGCTCATACGTAAATTTCCAAACTTAAAAAATCACACGAATTCCGCGACGGTGGGTGTCTAATTCAACTGTCATCGTCTTTGATATATAATGATTAAAGCTAAAAATTGTATCTGTGTGTGCTTTGACACTTGGTTTACATGTATATATACGAAAAATGATTAAATAATAATTTTATTATTTTCTTAAATATTGGGCCATTTTTCATAGTAGGCTCATGTCGTTTTGCATAAATGACAAATAGGTGTTAACAATGTAGATCTTACCATTCAACTGTTATCAAAACCGGATTATTGTAGCATTGTCGTAATACGGACACATGTTTGTATTAAATCACAGACGAAAATATTACTGAGCTTCTTATAAGGAGGTCATTTAAGGTAGGGCACATGTTTTAGTGGGTGGGGTACATGTTTTATTATTTTTCCTTTCTTCTTTTTACATCAAACTTTTTTAATCTAGTATATGTTGTACTGTAGTATACTTGCATTAGTAGTTCATGTAATGAAAATTCGAAATTAGTGGATTATTATGAAGAACGTATACATTTTTATACCTTTTTTTGCTCGTTGACGAACAAAGTCTATGTGACAGAAACAGTGTAAATAAAGGAACTAAAGCATAGTTAATACCACTGTCAATAAACTCTTGTTTCATTTTTCTGTATCAAATACATACAAATATCTGTAAAAACATGAGGGGTGTCTTGCAGTAAATTTCTGATTTTTGTTCTTTTCAGTGGCTTTGTAAACATACATTTTTACAACAAGAGTATGTTGATAATGGTGTAAACTATGCTTTAGTCCCTTTTTATTTCAAACTGATTCTGTCACACAGTATTTGTTGGTCAACGAGCAAGAAAATGTATAAAAATGTATCCGTTCTCCATAATAATTACTAATTTATAGTTTTCTTTACATGAAGGGTTAGTGTCAGTATACTACAATATTATGGCATCCCAATTAAATGAAACCCATTTTATGTTAAAGGAAAATATTAAAATTTAAAAAACATGCACCCCACCCACTAAAGAAAATAGTTCGCTGCCTTAAGTTTAAACTTCTAGCGTCAATGGGCGTCACGGATGAAACTTTATTTGATGCATTTCGATGGTTTATCGAAATACAACGGTGAATTATATGCCGATAAGCTCACTGCCCAGTCAGTGAATACATGTATTATCAAACTGTTCTACCCGGATTAACGTCAAAATGTGTACTGAGCGTAATGAATGCCGCAAACCATAAAGTGATGACGTCGTTTAAATGACGTCATGTTTTCAATATGCTTTCTGATGACGGTTCCCGCGATTTTCGACATTTTATTGAAACAATCTCAACTAAGTAGAGTTTGAGACATAAAATAAACAGAAAAATTGTTGATATCAATGTAATATCACGATAATTCTTGAACACCAAAAGTAGTTATTTTCACTCGTGGCTGTGCCACTCGTTAACATATCACTTTTGGTGCCCACTCGGTAAAATTATAACGTGATATTACACCGAACCCAACAATTTTTCTCTATATAATCGATATGCCAGGAAAAAAACGTTGTCCGTATGCATGTTTGGATGTTTAATCTGTCGGCACTAAAAGCACTAAGTCGAATCCAGCAACTTTTCACCTGCAGTACGGGTAATAACATTAAAATACATTTGTAACTACGTGTGAGAACAGACAAAGTACAATATTCTTAGACTATAGCATGTGTTTTTCTATATGACACCAGCCGTTAGTCACATACTTGTAATGTACATATGACTGTGATAATAATTAATATATAGTCTCCTATAACTCAATATTGAGTGGCAGCATAACATTGGTTCTTTGTTTTTAATTCATGTTTATGTAATGTAAATGTATATTATGCTGATGAGACAGAAATAAACTATTATATATACTTGTTAAAATTTGTTAATAGTTCGAACATTTGATCATTTTAGCAAACTTCAAATCAGCGGAAGATAAGTGTTTATACCAGAACAATGTATGTCCGTCTTCATTTGTTTTCACGTGTCCAAATAAAAGCGAGAATGGCACTTGCAAACACAAATGTGGCGAGGAAGTTAATTTCTGTGGTGTTCGAGGTGAATGTTTCTTTGATGTTGCGAACAATGTGAAAGCATGCAGGTACTTACAACACCAATACGATATACATGTACTTTATCCATTTTTTTGTAAATAGCTTTATTAGCTTTTTCGAGCGCCAGAATCATTTACAATGTCACAGCACTAATTTTAATGCACTTTTGTGTCAATGCTTTAAAACTGTTTCAACAATTTCATATTTAATGTAACCTATTCATTAGTAAACAATTTTGATCATTTTAACTATAGGTGTAAAAGTACTTCATTCCATGTATACCACGGAGACCGTTGTCAGGAATCCACGGCTACCAAGGAGTTTGTGCTGGCGGTATCACTAGGTGCTGGTGGCGGTGTCGTACTGATTCTGTCCATTGTTATCATCTGTTTGTGTGTTCGCAGTCATATAAACTCAAAAAGTAACGCGAGGTACGTAATACGGTCATTTCAGCGCATTTTCTTTCCGTTTATTTTCAATATTCAAATAGAGGCGGATTTATATGTGTGTAGAGAACATTGCTTCATTGACAACTTAACATCGTAGACTGATTTACGTGGAATTGCTTGCAAACTTTGAGAATCACACTAGACTCCGCAAAAAATAAGTCCGATTTACATTTGGAAACGAAGAACATATTCTAAAGTGATTCATGTAAAATAGTGATTGTACATCTTTCTTAAAAGTTTTTTTTCCGCCGTTAACAAATGATGTACCAGGTAGCAAGCAATACGCGTAGTCTGATTCGATATTACTACCATATCTTTCAATTTCAACCGTGTTATCATGACAATTTTACCCATGACCAACATAAACACCATGTACCAACTTACTCAGTGTTGCTTACTCTGGGGTTTTATTTCAGTGGGTATGGTGATTCAGACTGGGATTTTCCTACAAATGAGGTAGCATTAAAAGGCCTCAGTTTAAGGTCAGGAGCCGGTAAAAGTGGTCATATGTCTGCACGATGTAACTGGTCACCAGGACATTTTAATCAGGTATGTATGGACGGTAAACCGTTGAACTGGAAATAGATCAAGTATATTTCAAAAAAGACGTGTAGTAACCATGATTTCATAATTCTTTATTGCATAAAGTTCAGGCAAGTGATAAAAGAACTCACGATGTTTTATGCAGCAATAACTTAAACAGTGTAAGCTGCGAAGAAGATTTCTGAATGGGTAAAGGGACAGGTTTAGCTAGCGCTTTATCTTTTTAAAATGTGATTACTTTTTTATTTATATTATTAATGTGAGTGGAATAGCGCACCTATTACAGATTCTACATTCTGACTTAAAATACTGTCTTTAAATTAATAATTATGTACTACTTCAGGCGTATGGACCAGTCTTCACCGGAAGTGGACATGCGGGACGGTCACTTTATCTTCCAGCAGACAGCAACCTGAGTCCGAGCTCGAATATTGCACAGTATTATTCCTCTATAGACTCTAAAGCTGATGTAAGTGTTTGGACAACTTTGCTCAACTATTGTAAGAGTATTTAATATTTTGTCCGTTCAATGAGAGCGTGTCATCTTACTTGTTTAATTGTGCACAATTTGATGAAACGTAAGCGTTTCCGACTGCCGTCACGAACCAAGGACCTTCTACGACTGCCATCACGAACCAAAGACGTCACGAACCAAAGACTTCTTCCGACTGCCGTCACGAACCAAATGCTTTTTAACACGAAATATATTGATGCATTTCGAAGATAACATATAGATTTTGCTGTACAATGACCCTAGATTCATGATAAAGTAATAAAAGAGTAATGCAGTATGACTAGATGCACACAGTGCCTGATGAAAAAGACGTATTCACAAGTGAAACGTTTATTATGTGTACAGCTAATAACTTATCGGATATGTATGTCACCGTGAATCCACATTCACGGACCATGATTTGGTGCCATGTGGTACAAAAAGAAGCAAAAGTGGCAACCTGAAATATAGGTTACTATGAGTTTACCTTCTGTCTTATTTATAAATTTAAAGCCGATGTACAAGACACGCCCGTTAAAGCCTTTTGCCTAGTTTACTACAGCACCTTTTTACAGCAGCTTGTATTTGATAACTTTTTCATCCCAGTTTTAACTGAATGCGGCATCAATCAGGATTGAAATTTGTTTGAATGAAAGACGCACACTGACATACATGTATATACGGAACAGGTATTTATCAGTCATACCTCCATGTTGAAGCATACACTATTGTAAAACAGTGCCATTTTATTTTCAGTATTCCATTCAACGGCCACAAATATCACCTCAGCCTAATGAAGTGTACAACACCGCGTATTTCAATGTAAGTAGCACGTGTATAGCCAGTGTAAGTAGAGTGTGTAAGTAGCACGTGTTTGTAGGAAGTGTAAGGGGTGCGTATAAGTAATACGTGTTAGTGATACCTGTAAGTGATACCTGTATAATTGTCGTTCAAATTCATTTGATGGTTGTAATACGATTTAAATATATAAACAGCTTTCACCACTAAGCTACAAGCTGTTGGCGAGAATGATTATGTTATTTCGAGGAGGCGTAGCCTCCAAGAAATGATGTAATTATTCGAACTTACATTTTTATCATGGCACGTTGATTCACAATTCTCACGCCCTACAAGATCGTGTGACGTAATATCGTGTGACGTAACAAACTTGTTTAGTAGCGACCTCCATCTTTTTTACTAAAAGAAAATCAATGCATGTACTTGTTTGCTTTTTGAAGTGTTCTCTATTACAGATAGATTCTAGAGCACAGTCCAAGCTCCGCCTCCACGCAAAGTTCAAATTATCAGTAGATCGAATACAATACAGTGTTTTCCTATACAAATATGTAGTAGCTATGATACAAGTAATAACAAGAAAAACTGTGATACTACGTATCACAGCGGGCCTAAAAACAAAGCTTTCATGTAGATCTAAATATTTTGAAATTGGAGATGCAGTCTTCTTTAAAGTTGTAATATATTTATTATTGAAAATCTTTAAGCACACGAAAAGCATGTATGATAAAAGACAGTACACCGTGGTAGTTTTAAGTGCACTGTTAGTTTATACTAATTTATTTTAGCAATTGTGAAAAAAGCTTTGAGCTTAAATCGAGTCACTCTCGAGTCCGCTTCTTGAAAAAACCAGTACTGGTGTTCTGAGGAGGTACGGTCGTGACTTTGATGGGGCTCGAACCCCCAACCTCCGGGATGAGCGGCAGACACCTAAACCTTTACACCACCAGCTCCCCTTTCAAAGTGCACTGTGAAAGTCCAAGGATCACATTAACTTTACTAATATTGAAAAAGAAATTTACTGATAGGATAATGATAGAACCATGTTCTAATCACTCTGAAACAATGTTAACATATGCCTTTCTTTTGTATTCAAGTCATTAATTCATGAAAAAGAGTAACCAGAAAACCTTTCAAATTTGCAATGTCGTTTAAATAGATACTGAACAATATTTCTAACTAGTACATATGTACATCGATATGTAAAAAGCAAAGTAAGGAATGATTTTGGTTCAAATAAAGATCATTTCCGGCGGTAAGACATCTTTCTTGATCAAACAAGAGCTTCTTGTAATTGTGATCCTGGGACTTTAAACGATGTTAGGTCGGAAATAATTTACAACACTTCTATTACATGTACATATGTTATAGTGAATCGGTAACATTTGTTTACGTAAACATAAAACCGTGACAGAACTGCGGTTTAAGAGGCATGCCATAAATTGCTTAAGAATTAATTACCTCCTCTACCAGTTGGTAAATACTCCAAAAGTAGATCAGTATTTCTCGTTTAAAGTACTTATTTGTCAATATTTCCTAAAATAGTTGGGCATAATTAAGGGGTGCTAGGGTATGACCATATACATGTTTATTTATATGAATCATAAAGTTCTAAACACTTTCAAAAACGATTCAAAGCTGTATTTTTTGCCTTTGAAGTACTAGAACAAGATATTTAATGATATTTAAGAAACTAGAGTACACCCAAAGCTTATTCATATCCATAAATATCCAAATGAATCAGACAATATTTCAAACAAGGGCGTCGTTATTTGAAATTGGTGATCATGATTTCGAATCACGTCATAAGTATAGGAGGCTACTTCCAGAGTCCTTAGTATTTATTATGTCAGAATTCTGACAATCATCGAGTGTATTTAATATTAGTTGTTTTGTATATATACATTTAAAGTTCAAGTCTACAATAAATGTACGATATGGATTTGAACAGACTTAATTCTAACTAACATAATTTGTTTCGCCTTTTCAACAGAATACGACAGAATTCCCAGATGATACACCAAGACGTGAAATGACAGACATGAGAACCACACTGTGATAACATACGGCAACAAGAGACAAATATCTGTGATATGTATTGAATGTGCAACTAAATACTTCAAACCACTTTCTATTGCCTGTAACTGGCAGGTTCTAACGTGATCAATGGATTCATGTACGTGTAACGTAGTAGTGGAAAGTGCAACTATTTTACGGACTCTGTTTTAGCTCACATGGCACAAAGTGTCAGTGTGAGCTATTAGGACCACTCACTGTTCGGCGTCCGTCCGTTCGTCCACCATGTCCTTCAAACGACATCTCCTCTGAAACCACTGGGCCTATGTTTATGGAACTTTGTAAGGATGTTCCTTACATAAAGCTCTATCAAAACACTTCAAAGAATTCCATTCCGTGCACAACTCTGGTTGCTATGGCAACAAATAGGAACATTTCTTCCCTGAAAACAGAAGGCCTATAACTTAGATATTAAGCATGTAGCATAACATAATGCACCTCTACCAAGATTGTTCAAATCATGATCCCTGGATCAAAATTGACCCCGCCCGGGGGTCACTTGATTTAACAAAGGCTTATATGGAAAACTAAAAAATCTGCTTGTCTTGAACCACAAGGCTTAGAGCTTAGATATTTACTATTTGGTCTGTAGTAGTGCCTAGTGGACCTCTACCCATGATACCCGGGGGTCATTTCATTTTACGCATGCATATATAAGCAAAACTTACAAACTTTACAAGTCTCAGAGCTTAGACAATTGGAATGTAGCATTATGTAGTGGACCTCCTCGAAGATTGTTCAAATCAGGACTTTCAGTCGAAATAGACCCTTTCTTTTGCTGATGTTGACCTTGTATAATAGCCAATAGTGAGCGATATGACCATCTTGTCTTTATATATACGCAGAGTATTGGCAGTGATTATGTAGCCAGTATGGGACATTTTGTTATAAGTATGATTGTCATAATATGTTCTATTTACTATAAAGTAATTTTGTATACATGTTACTATGTGTATATAGCTACTGTAAAAAGAAGCTATATGTGTGCCTGACCTCGAGTTTTTACAATATATGTTCGGGTTTTTTGTGGTATGATCTATTATTGTATTTTGCTATAAGTGTTTTATCTGAATTGCAGAGCACATAATTTGTGACAAGTCGAAACATTATACATTTTAATCGTCCGTGTGTTAACTGCGTAGCGTACACAGGTTTGTTAACTCATGACGGAATAAATTGTAAGTTATGACCCTTTTTCACTTAGAAAATTTTCTTTCTGGTTAAAGTGTGGTTCAAGTTTTACATGCAACTACTATTAGTAGTTACCACTAATGGGAATTATTTGAAATTCCATTAACAAATTCAGGGTGTCAAACAACCAAGTTAGATAACTCGTAAATTAATTTATAAAAAATTATGGCCCTTGTCTAACTTGGAAATTGTATTTAAAGTTTTCTGTTTCACAAATTAATGGTACATTAAGGTTAACAAACCGGTATGTCAGCAAAATAATCTTGGTTATCGAAAGTTTGCTCTATTTCAGATAAGGTCATTCTGTCATGTTTTCGTTCATAACTATTGTCGACCAAATTCAATATCAAGACGTTTATATGCGACACACTGTATGTGTTCCGAGAACACTGTTCTAGTATTTTAAATTTATTTATCTAGTTATTCAAATATGTACAATCGTGTTCATTTTTAATCGTGCACGAGTTGTATCCCTTTGAACGTTGCACGAGTTATTAATATACAGAGTTTTAAATTTTGATAACTTCTTGTAACTTTTTGGGCGCTTTCAAAAGAAAGATATTACATAGCAAACGACGTTCAGGAAACGGTGTATGCACTTTTAGTATATTGAAATACAGAAGCAATTGCCTTGGACAGAGTGCAAATCACTATTGACAATTGTTTTGTCTGTTTACCCTTATCCCTCTTAAACCCCAGCTTCTCTATTACTAAATGAACTTATACCATCCAGCCTTGATACACTGATATCAGAAGACGTAAATAAAACAGCAAAACGTTACTGAAAACATTTATTCACAATTTCATTCCTGTAAATAATAATTTAATGTTTTATTCAATAGAAAGCAAGTAGTTTGAAACCATTTCTTGATGAACATTTGCTATTACACCGTTCCTAAAACTGTTACTTTTGTTCCAACATTTTTATACTAAACTGCAACGAAACCTGAAATTGTCAGACATCATGAAACACAAGACCTGATACCACTAAAACCAACAGAAAGACCATGTACAGTGGAATCAATCCTAAAGCTATGAGAAAAGATAACGTAAAACGTACAACTCAAACAGATATCACAATATTAAATGGCAAAGCAAATGACAGGTATAAACCTGTTTGACCATGCTAATTATTCACGTCCCCGAAATCAACCTATCAAGAAAATAGTTACCTATGAAATTATGGATCCATCGCCACTGAGTAAAGTCTGTATATCAGAAGGAACGATGTACCTGAATAAATTCAAAACTAGAAATAGAAGAAGCCCGTTCTGATGCTTGAGCACCAAGCGTTTAAGAGCATGAATAAATAAAGCAAATTTGCTTTAGTAGTCTGAATAAATGCTCCTTTGGTAGACAGCAACACGTTGATTCAAGCTATTGTCACTTACTATTTTCTACCATTGAGATGCGCGTTCAAAGATTATTAAGGACAAGGAATCCAGAAAAGTTTTACGAAATGTGGTTAAAACTCTGGTGTACTGTTGAAGTAACTACGTGTAAAGTCCAAATAAAATAAATGTTATAATGTTGCCGAGGTATATCCGACTTTTCACATTTGTCCAATTTGCGCTAATGATCCGAATGGATTTGTTTTGTTTTTATATCTTAAATCTAAGCAGTGTCGTTTGCTTTGCGCTTTAAACTGTTTAAAACCGATAATACTATACATATACAGGGAGAAAATAATTATAGTATGAAATCATGAATAATACGAATTTATATTGAAAATGCAAATGGGCCGTATTACAGAATAAAAAATTGCATTTTACGGAAGGATTCCCTTGTTACTGTAGTTTTAATATACGGAAATACCAAGTTCATTGCAAAGCAACACAATTCAATTATCTCTGATAGAGATTGCGTGACTTCGTAGGGAGTATAGAGTGAGACGAGGTTACGACCAGACTTATTTACAGAGTCAAACCACAAACGAGCATTTCATCACATTTACTATACATGTACTTAATTTATCATATAATCTTCCTGGCGTGCAAAGGTATGCTTAAACGAAATAAACACATTCCTGATAACAAGCGCGTGACAACTACTTGGTTATGTAAATAAAATACAACATGAGTGACATATGCATACAAATGTATTAGAATACTCTGTTTCGAAGACATGTTAATTATATCTTACGCAAAACGTTTTGTGCAATATCTATGCTCTAAACTAGTACAGATACGATTAAACATTTTCAAGCAGCTAAGCTAAAATGTCATCTGGTCAGAATTTTAGAGCTCCATACCTTATTGAATCGCTCCGGATGTCATCACGCTCGCGAGAGAGAGAGGAAGAGCCTTTGGGATTGCAATTCTGCAAAACATCCCTTTTAAAATATAGAATTGTCCAAATTCGAGGTAAGAAGATCCCATTGTAAAAGAATCGAAAAAAAATCACAATCAATTATTTCAGATAGTTTGTTAACATAGTCTATATAGAAATTAAGATGTCAATAACCATCTATTAGCATTGCCTAACGATTTTAAGTAAGTAATATATGTACATGTATTGAAATAATCTTGCAAAAGCGGTAGCTCAGTGGTAAGGGCGTTCGCCTCTGGTACGGGAGGTCAAGGGTTCGAATCCGAGTCCTAGCTCGAGGCGTATCCTTGGACATAGACACTGATGCCACATATCCAATACTCGCTACGTCTTCTGTCACGAGCATGATGACATTTGGAAAGAGTTGGGGTGTTCAAGATTAATCATCCTATGAAGTTTGAAGATGGTGGATGATGTAGATCTCAAGATATTAAGTTAAATAAACTTTCAAAATTCGGACCACTGTGACCTTGACCTTTAACCCACTAATCCCCAACATAATAGGGATCATCAAACGGTTATAGACAACCTTCTGAGCAAGTTTGATGAAAGTTGAATGACAGTTGTGACCTGAAGAGCGTTATCAAGGAAAATATTGTAGAATCTTTGTGACCTTGACCTTTGACAATAGGGTTCTCACAATAAAACTTGGCCATAATTTTGATACCTACTACAATGCTTTGACAGAAACTGTGCTGACCTGCATAGTTCCCACAATTCGGCAATTTCGTTAAGCTGCGGTTTTATGACAAGAAAGGTAGCCAAACGAGTATCGGTTTGTATCCTAGATGTCTAGGAAGAATTAGCAATATCGTAAACCGTTTTGGGTACGCTATATTTCAAGCGCGTCTTGGACGGAAAGCGACCAGATAAGATGTATTCAAGTATATAGTTTTCTAAGGAATATTTCCTTATAATCTTAACAACATCAGGTATAAAACCTAGCTGTATAAGACAGTTCTTTTGATAAAATGATATTAAACGATATGTAAACACTACGTTGCTTAGATATGTGACTTGTAATAAGACCACACAGTTGACCAAGAAATAGTAAATTCTTGTATTCTATTTACGATTCGAATGACGCAACACCAGCTAAACTGAGACAAATATCAGTGCGTGTATTACCCGGAATATTTTGTATATATTTGATGCAAAACCTATGTGTTTTTTCAAGATGTAATATCTGTGTCTTATTTTAAATCGGACCATAATTCATAGCCATAAAGGGCTCTCGGAAGTACAACCGATTTGTAAATTTTCATCTGAATTTATTTGAAATCTACACGTCTTGTAGTAGTTGACGCATTTTTATAGCAGTTCATTTGAATTTTCTTATTGTGTATAGGGAGGTTTGTCATGATATATGCAATATATATGAAACTGGAAGCACATATGTCATTTGACAATAAATGCCTTCTTTATGAAAAATAATGTTGATTACGTCATCGCTTTTTACGTACCACTGAATATGAAAAGCGCCATATGTTTAAAAAAAATACGTGTCCAAAAACAAGAACTGCAATTGTCGAAATCTCAACTTGCACGTGTAAAATATGCAAATTTATGAACGCTACCTTATTTTGTGACTTTCTCTCATAACTGGCAAATTCTTATCCTCAGAAAAATTGCAATTTTGTCCTTTGAAATAAAAAAGATGATGGCTTCATTTGTATACAGTTAAATGATTACTTCATTAGATATTATGTATTAAAAAATTAAAGTTATAATCCATTCAGTTAGTAATATGAAAGTTTCTACTTGGCGTTTCTCGTTTTTTCTCTATAAAGGATTTGTGATTGTCCGTATTCAAAAAGGTTCGGTAGCATTTCGGTTATAATTGTTATCAATTCGATTTATCGTCAGATAAGCGATAAAAGTGTATTTATCCACATATTTACCAACAATTCATTCAAACGTAACTACACTGATTTGATGCAATTTGGAATTAAGAAAATAGTTAATCTTGTTGAAGATTTATCACAAAATAGTGAGTACGTAAAAAATGACACACATATTTTTTGCGGATTCTGAATTATTTCTAAAGATCTAATTTGAATTTGAAAATTACACTTACACAATAGGACACAATATCAATCATCTAGAGTAACAGAATATATTTGGTTACACGTTAAAAAATGTAGTCTTAGAACTAACAATATTGTACGGACTGTTTGTTAAATAAAACAGTTAAACTTGCATGTACAGACTAACTGCAGCGATACACTCGTTATGTTGTAATTAATAACCATGCAGTGGGAGCGGTGGTGTAGAGATTAAAGTGGGAGCCGCTAAACCGGAGGTTGCGGGTTCGAGCCCCACTAGGATCATGACCGTTCCTCCTCATAGGACAACAGTACTGGTTTTTCAGGGGAGCGGACTCGAGAGTGACTCAATAAGCTTCAAGCTGTCTTCAAAATCGAGCGAGAATAAATTAGTATAAACAAAATGACCATGCAAAGATTATTAAATTAAAATATATTGGTTAATATCCAGTTATTTGGCAGAATTAGAACCATCGTGTTTTGATTCTGAAGGAAAGAATAAGCTATTGTGCTATTCCATATAAAACAACCATTTTTTCTGAGTAAAAAGAACCAATGAACTTTTCTACACAGTGAACCAAAGCTATATAAATTAATAAAATATTTAATTAAGGAATTATTTAATTAAGACAATATCTGCAAAACAAATCAAAGAATTGTCAATATTTTTGCCGGAAACTACAGAATGCAAAAGTGAATTATCTTGCTCATCAACAATGCATCCAAGTTTAACAAATTTTAGCGCAAGTCAATGCATAAGAATATGTTCAATCATCATCGATCTGTTATATTATTATAGGTAGTGGGGTGTATTGAGTATCCTGTTTTATGAGCATTTGGAATACTTATAATTGCAAACATTTTGTACCTTGGCCCAGTGGCAGAATATTCTCTTTGAGATCCAGAGGTCCTGGGTGCGACTCTTATACGACTCAAATTTTTTTTCGTTATTTTTTTTTTCAGCACTTTAATACATAAAAAATGTCTGTCAGTTTGCAAGATCTGAGAACTGTGTTTATCATGCTGTGCAATTAGTTGACCTTGATAATTTTTAAAAGTTCAATATCTCAAAAAATAGACGGTAAAACATTTTCAATTTTTCTTACATTACAGTTTATATCTTACTAACAAAAGTTCAATAATCAGTAGTGATGCCCCTTCTTTGAGTTTGCTACATTCTTGTAATTTTTCATGTGTGATATGTCTCTAGACAAAATAAGGTAAATAGTATAACCTACATTTAGGCATTATAGTATAGTTTTGTTAACCGTGTTAAACTATTAGAATTTTATTACATGTGCATGTTTTATAATTCTGCAATGCATGCAATATTTTTTTAATCTAGAACAAAAACAAATATACATACATACTTGCAGACATACCTATTTTAACTTTAAAGGGTATTTTTAAATATGACCGGTATTTCTAAAGTCGGGTGGGTCAACAAAAAACACTATAACTTTTTAATTTAGCGGTGAAATTTCTTCAAGCGTTGCACACTGGTCAGTTAACAGTTGTAGATAATGAAAATATTAAGTTTAATATGTTTTGAAATAGTGTCCACTAAACCCATACTACCTTAAGAAATAATCTATGGCTTGGAGCACTGTCGTATACGTGACACGGATGGGACATACCAAGATGGCGGATATAAATGACGATAGATATGAGCTTGTTCAAACATACCATTTTACTTACTTGGTACCTTTTTGTTCAAAACATTTGTTGAGACTGAAGCAGAAAACTTTCCACCGCGTGCCACGAAATGTCAGATCTCCAGTATTTCAATATTTTTGCCTAAATAAACACTTTGAACCTTGCATTTTAAAAAAAAAAAAAAAAAAAAAAAAAAAAAAAACGAAGCGAAGCCGACTTATTATCTGGATCGTAGTTTTCTTCTGTGCTTGCTACTAGACCAAGATATTGTGTGCCGTGATTTAGAGACTAACCTTTCTTCCTCAATGGCTGTCATTTTAGCTTGTTTCAAGTCAACAATCTAAGGTGTGTCCTATTCGTGTACTAAAAACAACGGTTATGTCCCAGCCAGAGCTAGTTTTTCCACAATATTTGACGGAAATTCCCAACCGTGACGTGGTGTCCCTCCCGGGTTGTCTCGAAATCGGAAGTAGGTGCTTTTCTAAGATTGTGGACTTGCAACAAGCTAAAATGACAGCCGTTGAAGAAGAAAGTATACATTTTTTCACGCGGAGTAATGACGTCAACGTGATGACGGTCATTCATTGCTTTGACTCCAGGAATTAAAATAGCAGTTAGTGACTAAGTCTTGAAGTTTCTTGACGTTTTAAATAATGTGTAGTGTATACTTAGACTTATTTGACACAATTCAGGGGCGTAGCTGTGACGATTTAAAAGTATAGGCCCGTTTGCTATGGGATTCTAGATACAAAATGGTGCGTTTTGGCGAACATCTGAAGCCTTTCTAATCATCAAAATTATTTTAATTATGCATTTAATTAAATACAGTATGTTGTTCTCTTACTATTTTCAGCTTGCAATAACTTGCAATAGCTTGATACGAATTTGATACATTTTGCCAAAATCAGCGTCAAAATGGAAAATGTATATGTAAAGGATAAATGTACTTGTCTAGAAGGAGTAGGAGCTTGAGCGGCAGGGGCGCCGGCCGCCGCTCCAATAATTCGAGGAGCGGCGAAATATAAATTTGCCTTTTTTTGAAAAAAGTTAAACTATAACGGTGAAAGTCTTTTGTGTAATGCAATAACGGCCACAACCGTTTTGTGTTAACTGTTAAAGGTAGCACATAAAAGACACTTGCAATTAATCTACTCTAGTTGGAGCGCATCAGTGGTCCAGTGGTAACACGCTGGACTTGAAATCCATGGGATCGCAGGTTCAATCCTCCGCTCCTCCACTAACATAACTAATGGTCTTTCAGATGAGACCTAAACCGAGGTCCTATGTACCGGTGCTGTACACCGGGCATGTTAAAGAACTAGGGGTGTCTCTGGAACGGGACCCGTTCTGTATCTTGCACTATTCCCCGAAAACTAAAATAACTAAACTCTTCTGGGTACATTGGTCATTATGCATTATGAAAAAAACAATGTGCAGCCTGACCGGGACTCGAACCCGGGACCTTTCTCTTACAGGGCGAATACTCTACCGCTAACACATTTCTACCCTGTTCATAACTAACATATACCGCGACATATGGATGGATGGCTGGACGGACGGACGGACAGATGATTAGAGTATGGTTGGATATACAGATGAATGGATGGATGAATGGATTACGCACGGACGGATTGATGGACGGACGGACGCACGGACACCCATACGAAGGTGTTATTAAGTGGTATTTCCATTGTTCTCGAACAATAGAGTGACCACTTACGTAACAAAAGAATGACCACTTAAAGGACAAAAGACGGAATGAAGACAATAGATTTCTATTGTCTTAGGCCACACCTCCTACTACCCAAGGTACCCATCGTGCGTGCGGACGGACGGACAGACGGACAAACATATAGTGTAACATCTTATAAATTTATATAGTTTGCTAGACGGATGAATAGACGGATGGGGAAACACGATTAACCGAAATACCGGAAAGATTTAATTTAGAAACACATATATCTATTATATTTTTCGATGAGATTAATAGTTTATGTTATGAGCACGAGGTTCAGATCGAAATATCCGTCACCGAGGGTAACTGTTTTGGCGGGAACGAGGCTCTGTCCTGCCGAGTTCCCGCAAAACAGTTACTTGAGGTTCTGAGCCAAATGTCTCAAGATAGAAACTTTTTCTTGCATGCCGTCTTGCACTTAAAAGTAGTTTTTTATATGCAAACGTATCAAAATGATGCATTATCATATAATACAAAAGCTGTTTAGACGTTGTGTTTAGGAAAGTGACGTCACAATGTTTAGAACGTCACGTCACAAGTAATTCACGTGAGTCGTCTGGCGTAGGAGGGTTGCCAGACCGATTTTTCCGGCATGGTTAAAATCACCGGAAATGCCGATCCGATATGCAAGAAATACATTGCCGGTTCACGTCGTAATGAAATCGCACGTTCAACTTTCACTAATTTACTGACGTCATTATATAACACTTTCAAACCACAAAGGAAACTTGAAATCACTGGCCAACTCCCACTTCTGGGTTAAAAGCCTGAACTTGAACATGTCATAATTCCACAAAATATCGGAATCACCAGGGTCGGGGTATTTGGAAAATGTAGACATTATAATTAAATATTCCCGCGTCGCAACTTAAAATTTGTAAACAATGCCGGGTTAAACGGAATGGTTAGGTACAAGCGCCTGCCGGTTGCTGTTAAAATATTACCGAATTGATACGTTAAGTAAGCACTTTTCTTTTATGAGAAAAATACGAGTAAAGCACAATAATACCATGGACTGTTACCGAATGTAAAAATGGCCTTCACCCCCTCACCCTTCAGTTTTTATTGCAGATTTGGACGTTTCATTTCTTTCATTTTTGGAAACGAAGTGTAGGCCCGGGCATATTAGAATAGTAAATAGAGTGGTAATCTAACATAATATGACTGTGAACATGAAGAAATATTTTGAAAATGTTTCTTTCATATAAGTTGTTCCATATAATACGAACTTTTTAAGAGAAAGTCTTATTTAACATGTTTTATTGTTGCAGTAGCTTTGCAATGCACTCGTGATTTAAACAAAGTGTACTAGATTCTACGCATCAACTTTTTTCAACGTTATAAAAAAGTATGCCACATTCTCATTTTCATTTATGACACTTTTTTCTGCTATTCCCTCAAATTGTGTCGGTTAGACATTATTATGAAAAGAGGACTCAAGTATGGTAACATAAACACTGACTGAATCAGTTTCGTTGAAAGTTTCTTTTTTTTTTAAAACATAATAATTCATGATAGAAGAATCGCAAACGAGAAATTCTATTGCAATAGCAATCACCTTCAAGAAAAAGGAGGACGATTTGAATTTAGAAGATTATTATCAAGGTCATTCAAACATAAACATGCATCTAAAAGTCTGGCTTAATGCATTTATAATAACAAACCTCTTCAAACATTACTGAATAAATATACATGTATAAATTTGCAAGTAGATTATGAATTGATTGAGAATGTACCGTTCCGGTTATCTTTTGACAATAATAATATCTTGATTTAAAGAAGGTAAACACATTATGACAAATATACAAAATATTTACATATTTTCAATGTGGCCTTGTGAGGAAGATAGCATAGATAATAAACAAAATGAAATGAAATGAAAATTAAACGTTATGAAAATGTGTAAATTTTTTTTAACACATCACCAAAGAAAGACAAATACTCATTACATTAAATACAAGAACGCATACAAAAATGTATAAACAATATCATGTCAGTATTACAAAATGTAACAGTATTCGGACTGTAGTAAAAACAATTTGTAATGATATTTGAAAGATTGGATATTTCAAATATTTCTTATCTTTACAAAATTATGTTCCGTACAATTCTGCTGTTATAAATAAAACTTGTTTTAAAACAATTTGTGTTAATTGTCTGTATATACAGGTCTTTTCTTGAAGTTGATCGTAAATTATACACTTGGTTGTTGGAGAAACACAATATATTAGATAAACGTGGGTGCTTCAAAAAGTAATGTTACTAGATTCATAAATTTAAGACGGCGAATAGTACCTCAGATGAAATTATTCCAACCCCTCAAAATATTCCCCCTTAACATACATGCACTTTTGTAATCTCGTTATCCATTTCCTAAAAGCGCCAAAGTAGTCTGCCCTTGGTATCTGTCTCAGGCACTGATGCACTGCACTTCCAAGTGCATTTCTGCTGTCATATCTCCGCCCAGAAAGAACTTTCTTGAGCCGAAGGAACAGAAAAAAGTCGCACGGACTTAAATCGGGTGAATAGGGAGGATGCTTCAAGACATTAACTTTTTCTTTGTTCAGAAACTCCACTACCCAAATGTTTGGTCAGAATAGCATGGACGCTGCCTTCTGATATCCTTACCTTTTTGGATATCTCTTCCACCGTATATCTCCCATCTTTGTCTACAAATGCCTTCACAGCAGACATGTTTTTATCTGTAACAGATGTCTTTGGTCGCCCTTTTCGACCCGCATCTTTAATGCTGGATATTCCAGCTTTAAATTTTTTAACCCATCTGCAAACTGTCATATACGATACCGGGGAAGGCCCATATATATCATTCAGTTCGTTATAAACTTGTTTTGGCGGTTTACTTAGAGCAACGCGGCCTTTTATGTAGGCACGTATTTCTACTTTTACTTCAGTATTCATTTGTAAGACAGCAACTTGCACAGATGTGCGTGAAGTTAGCTGCCAGTTGCCAGTTGCCGGTTGCCAATTCAATGCCAATTCAATTGGCAACTGGCAGCCAACTTCACACTCTTGTTGCCAATTCGTCTTCACTTGCAAATATTAACCAAAAACAAAATTGTTAAACCGAGCGAATTGGCAACTGGCAACTGGCAGCCAGATGCCAATTCGATTTTTATGTAAAAATCTTAATAAAAAATAAATTGGCAACTGGCAACTAACTTCATATTCCAGATGCCAATTCAACTTTCACTTGCAAATAGCCAATTCGTCCAACCTAACGAATTGGCAACTGGCAATTGGCAATCAGATGCCAATTCGATTTTTATGTAAAAATTTTAATAAAAGTTGATTTGGCAACTGGCAACCAACTTCATATTTCAGATGCCAATTCAACTTTCACTTGCCAATAACCAATTCGTTCAACCTCGCGAATTGGCAACTGGCAGCCAGATGCCAATTCGATTTTTATGTAAAAATCTTAATAAAAGTTGAATTGGCAACTGGCAACTGGCAACCAACTTCATATTCCAGATGCCAATTCAACTTTTACTTGCAAATAACCAATTCGTTCAACCTAACGAATTGGCAACTGGCAATTGGCAGCCAGATGCCAATTCGATTTTTATGTAAAAATCTCAATAAAAGCTGAATTGGCAACTGGCAACTGGCAGCCAGATGCCAATTCGATTTTTATGTAAAAATCTTAATAAAAGTTGAATTGGCAACTGGCAACTGGCAACCAACTTCATATTCCAGATGCCAATTCGACTCCTCTCAGTAATTGTGAATAAAAAAAGCGAATTGGCAACTGGCAACTGGCAGCCAGATGCCAATTCGATTTTTATGTAAAAATCTTAAAAAAAGTTGAATTGGCAACTAGCAAGTGGCAACCAGATGCAAATTCGATTTTTATTTAAAAATCTTAATAAAAAAATAAATTGGCAACTGGCAACAAACTTCATATTCTAGATGCCAATACAACTTTCACTTGCCAATTCGTAAGTTGAATGAATTTGCTATTTACAAGTGAAAGTTGAATTGGCATCTGGAATATGAAGTTGGTTGCCAGTTGCCAGTTGCCAATTCAACTTTTATTTAGATTTTTACATAAAAATCGAATTGGCATCTGGCTGCCAGTTGCCAGTTGCCAATTCGCGAGGTTGAACAAATTGGTATCTGGTTGCCAGTTGCCAGTTGCCAAATCAACTTTTATTAAGAGTTTTACATAAAAATCGAATTGGCATCTGGCTGCCAATTGCCAGTTGCCAATTCGTTAGGTTAAACGAATTGGCTATTTGCAAGTGAAAGTTGAATTGGCATCTGGAATATGAAGTTTGTTGCCAGTTTCCAGTTGCCAATTCAACTTTTATTAAGATTTTGACATAAAAATCGAATTGGCTTCAGGCTGCCAGTTGCCAGTTGCCAATTCAACTTCTATAAAGATTTTTACATAAAAATCGAATTGGCATCTGGCTGCCAGTTGCCAGTTGCCAATTCGCTTTTTATTCACAATTACTGACAGAAGTCGAATTGGCATCTGGCTGCCAGTTGTCAGTTGCCAATTCGTGAGGTTAAACGAATTGGCTATTTGCAAGTGAAAGTTGAATTGGCATCTGGAATATGAAGTTGGTTGCCAGTTGCCAGTTGCCAATTCAACTTTTATTAAGATTTTTACATAAAAATCGAATTGGCATCTGGCTGCCAGTTGCCAATTCACTTTTTATTCACAATTACTGACAGAAGTCGAATTGTCATCTGGCTGCCATTTGTCAGTTGCCAAATCGTGAGGTTAAACGAATTGGCTATCTGCAAGTGAAAGTTGAATTGGCATCTGGAATATGAAGTTGGTTGCCAGTTGCCTGTTGCCAATTCAACTTTTATTTAGATTTTTACATGAAAATCGAATTGGCTTCTGGCTGCCAGATGCCAGTTGCCAATTCGCGACGTTGAACGAATTGGCATCTGGTTGCCAGTTGCCAGTTGCCAATTCAACTTTTATTAAGATTTTTACATAAAAATCGAATTGGCATCTGGCTGCCAGTTGCCAGTTGCCAATTCGCTTTTTATTCACAATTACTGACAGAAGTCGAATTGGCATCTGGCTGCCAGTTGTCAGTTGCCAATTCGTGAGGTTAAACGAATTGGCTATTTGCAAGTGAAAGTTGAATTGGCATCTGGAATATGAAGTTGGTTGCCAGTTGCCAGTTGCCAATTCAACTTTTATTAAGATTTTTACATAAAAATCGAATTTGCATCTGATTGCCAATTGCCAGTTGCCAATTCGTTAGGTTAAACGAATTGGCTATTTGCAAGTGAAAGTTGAATTGGCATCTGGAATATGAAGTTGGTTGCCAGTTGCCAATTCAGCTTTTATTAAGATTTTATATAAAAATCGAATTGGCATCTGGCTGCCAGTTGCCAGTTGCCAATTCGCGTGGTTTAACAATTTTGATTTTGGTTGATATTTGCAAGTGAAGACGAATTGGCAACAAGAGTGTGAAGTTGGCTGCCAGTTGCCAGTTGCCAATTGAATTGGCATTGAATTGGCAACCGGCAACTGGCAACTGGCAGCTAACTTCACGCACATCTTGCACAGTGTATATGAGTTACACACCTATAAAAGCGGATTACTTTATCAAATGTTCACCGATTTGCCTGAGGTTTTCGTGCTTAAGTAGCTATTAAATTGGCCTACTCGGCTGAATAGAATTATTGAACTAGAACGCGCGTTTTCACTATGGAAACCCATAAGTAACATTACTTTTTGAAGCCTCCTCGTATACTGAGGTGCAAGATTTCGTGTAGATTTGTATACTAATAGCGCTACATGATAGGCGTATCGTTTTGAAAAAGAAAGCCACTGTAGTTCTTTAAACATTTAATGTGAATTTGTCAGAATTGGTTTATTTAATATTATTCTTGCTGCTCTTTTTTGATACTTTAATATTTAATATAGTTTTTTCTACATGCGTAGCTATCCCCATTCTGTGCAACAATAATCGAAAGTGGGCAGTATATAAGCATTGTAAAAAATGAGTCTCATGTCGTAAGATAAATAATAAGAAATTCTTTTTAGAAGAGCAAGTTTGAAATTGAGCTTTCAACATACGTTTTTGAGTTGATCTTTCCATGATAAGGTGGAGTCTACATAAATTCCAAGGACTTTTTTAACTGTAACATTTTCTATCAAATCATTATTTAACATTTAGATATAAAGGTTGTTTATATCTAAGTTTGTATTTTGTAGAAATAACCATACATTTTGTTTTCGAGGGATGCAGGACCATGTTATTCAATGAACACAAGCCACTGATAGCGTTTAATTTTTTTTTTAAAGATTATTTTGAATTTCGTTTAGATTGTTTGACGATTCATATAATTATTGTGGTGTCGTCCGCATAGAGGTCTGTTGAACCAGTACTGGAAACATAAGCTATATCATTGATGTATAACAAGAACAAAAGAGGGCCTAATATAGATCCATGTGGAACACCGGAAGTGACAGATAGACTGTCCGATGAAACGTTTTTCACCTTTATAAACTGTTTTCTGTCGGACAGATAAGAAGAAAAAAACTTAGTAGCATTTTCTGAGAAATGATAAAACTTTAGTTTATTGATTAATATGGTCTGGTCAACAAGGTCAAAAGCCTTTCGTAAATCAAGAAACACTGCACCTATATAATTTCCAGTGTCTATATCTTTTATCCATGAGTCAATGAGATGGGTAAAGGGCAGTTTGACAGGAATGATGTTGCCTAAAACCAGATTGTGTCTCATGAATTAAATTGTATTTCTTGAAGTAGTCTTGAATTTGATTTGCTATGTGTCGCTCAAAAATCTTAGAAATTGTCGGTTAAATTGATATGGGGCGATAATTACTTGGATCATTTTTATCTCCTCGCTTGTGTATTGTAATAATATAAGCTTGCTTTAAGGAGCTGGGGAATATACATTTATCAATGCAGTTATTAAAGATAGAGGCAAGAGGAGCAGTTACATAGTCGCCACATTATTTTAGAATTCTTGGACCGATATGATCTTTCCCTGTATATTTGTTAGTGTTAAGTTTATCAATTAGTTTCTTCACTTCGAACGCTGTAATGTATTCAATATTGAACTCAGCGTGCTTTAATTTTTCATCAAGAATGTTTTTTAAATTCGTAAAAGTTTTTTTTATAAATGTTGTTTTCTTCACAATATTAGAAATATTCTCAAAATGTTTATTAAACTCATTTACAATGTTTAATTTTCCCGATATAATAGTTTCGTTTATTGTTAAACTATCCGGAATAGAAGCAGCCTCATTGTTATTTTTCCCAGTGTTTGAAATAGTTTTAAGGTGTTTCCAAAGGAAATTTGGAGTTTTATTTTCCTTAATTGCATTATTGTAGAAATTCTTTTTACTTTGTTTGATCATATACCTTACCTTATTACGTTGAATTTTATATTCATTGAACTCTTTAGATGTATGCAGTTTATCTCTCTCGAGTATGGCATTTCTAATTTCTGCAGTAAACCATCCTGGCTGCATGTCAAATTTAATTCTTTTTTGCTTTACTGGGGCATGTTTTAACAGTACAGAGTTAAGCACTGCGTAAAAGAACTCTAAAGAACAGTTTGGATCTGAAATTGTTTCAGCATGTTCAAGCTTGGAAGTGGCAGGATCGTAACTGAATAATTGTTCATTAAATTTTTTGAAACACCTGTATCTAATAGTCTCGTGATCCGCCTTTTTACAATTTAAACTTTGACTTATTCTCGTGAAGCATACTGGATAATGATCACTGATAGAATAATTTGGCGTCCGAACGTCACAAAGTAAATCAGGTCTTGTGGTATATAAATGATCAATAATGGTAGAACTAGTTTTACATACTCTAATAGGGGATGTGATCATCTGTGTAAGGCCGTTTTGTAATACAGTATCCTCCCAACGTTTATTACTGTATATCCAAGCTTTCTTATATAAAACATAGTTTATGTTGAAATCGCCCAGAATATGTGTTTCAATGTTCATGTGATCTATTTTACCAAGTTGGTATTCAAATGAGTCAATCCACGATTGCTTAGAATCGGGGGCTCTGTAAACAAAATTTAATAAAAACGGCTTACTGTTCAGATACTTAATTTCTATCCAAATCGATTCGATACTATCATGTTCCAAGTCATATCGTCTTTGATAAGGAATATTACTCCTTATATAAACTAAAACCCCGCCCCCCTTTTTATGATTTCTGTCCCGTCTTTCAAATTGGTAATTATGAACACGCATATCATTGTTAAATATATTTTTACTAAGAAAAGTTTCTACAATGCCTAAAGTATCACTCGAATTATCAGAATCCAAATGATACTTTAATTCATCAATTTTTGGTAAAATATGTTGAATGTTTATGCTGGCTATATGTAATCCTCTTTTGAAGAATTTAAATGAATTGTCACGCGAACCAATCGCGTTTTTTACCGTTGCCTTTTGCAAAACATTTGTTGCTGCTATAGAAACATTATTCGGTGTATTTCGAATGCCGTTAGTTTCTCTATAACGGTTTTTTATAGCTTCACTTTGATTATATATATTTGCATGTAAAGTATTGATAGAGATAAACATATGAAAGTTATTATTTTTTAAGTAATGCAAATTCCGAGTCAAATATGAATTTTTACTATAAGTATTATGCTTAAACAGTGACAAATTTACGTTAGAGATTTCACCTGTTTTCGAAGGGTAAGAGCTTGAAACCTAAAAGCTATTTCTGATTGTCGCACTAAAGTCGAGTGTTTTGTTTTTATAACTCATAGCTAGATAACGCTTTTCTACATACGAAAGTTGTATCATTAACTCTGGTTTCTTAATCATTACAAAATGTACAGTGACTTTTGTATTAGTATCGTTCTGAATTGTAAAATAATCAGCAGATCCATTAGTGGATAATAATTTACGAACATTACCTGTAAGCAGTACCTTCCGTTTGGTTGTTAATTTATCACATTTGTCAGCGCTATCACTTTCTCTACAAGTTACACAATCATTACACCGACAATGTTCGATAATAAATTGCATATCACTGCGTAAAAAGGTTGTATATATACTGCAAATGGTCAGACGATGTGACCGCCTGTATAGTGAATTACGTTGTTGCGAATAATAACTAAATTTAATGATATAAAATAATATTAAATAACACACTTAATTGATAAGAAATGTTTTGTTGGATAGGTTTCTGATAACTTACATTGATTTACACACACTTTATATTCTAATATGCCTATGGTACATTTCTGTAGTCAGTCCGAAAGCACCCGGACGAGTAGGCTAATGCCCCTGTCACACTGTCCCGAAATTGACACCAGATGGGCACACGATTAAGGAAATTTTCAAATTCGGCTCTGATCGTTAAAACATCGAGCCATTCGTGAGGGCATCTTAAGCAATCGTATGACCGCCGTTGGAGTTTGTCAGGCTCCGGCAGCAACTTCGTGAGCGTTGGCAAAATCTTTGGCATGCCAAACAATTACCGAAAGACCTTGCGAAGGTTCATTTTCGTGTTGAATTCGTATGTCCATATTGCCCTTCGTAAGGCAATCGTGAGGTTATCTTGTCAAATTGTGTTATCTTCGTCTTTACTTCGTGTGACCATCGGTTCCATCGGGTATTTTCGCCTCACGAAGACAATACGAAGGAAACAAGAAGCTGCCCGAGTGTCTTAGGAAAGCAACACGACTACGTGAATCCATCGCAATGCTGTCGTTATGTCATCGTATTAAAGTACGATGACATCGAGATGGGACCACGGTGTCGGCGAAGACAGCCGAATTGGAGTAGCTCAAACGTTTTCCATGTGTCATGGTAACGTGGACATATAAAAGGCCAGGCCCAGAGCATCTTCCTCAGTCAGTCCTGAGCAACTCGTTAGAGAAGAGTTCCTGCAAAATGGCATACTTTGATGATGAGAGAACCAGAAAAAGAAGGCAGCAGCATTGCTTCTTTTGATGCACCTCAGAAAACATGATGAGTAACTCTTACAGGCTCAGCACTCCTCTTACAGGTAAAAATTGTCTTCTTTCACTTTGCCATTTCTTGCTATTTGCCTTTCTAACATCCGACAATGTACTTATTTTGTTTTGCTTTTATTTTCCAGGGCAGGGGCAAACCGAGTCGAAGGAGGAAACCGAGGTCTATATGGGTCAGGAAATGGCTGTCTGACAAAAGAAGAGAACGCTATGGCCACTTTATCACTACTAAATGAGCTGAAGACAGAAGATGAGAAGGCCTTCTACAACTATAAAGACTTCCCAGAGGAATCTATGATGAAATCCTGCGAAGGGTAGAAGGCAGAATAAAGAGGAAGGACACATGGTACAGAAAGTCTCTCCCTCCTGGTCTCAAGCTGTCCATCACTCTACGACACCTGACCTGCGGTGACAATTATCCAAGCCTGTCCTACAACTTCAGAGTTGCTCCAAACACCATCTCCCTCATCATTAATGAAGTCTGTGATGCCATCAAAGCCGAGTTTGCTGCTGAGGTGATCAGTGTCCTACTACAACTGAAGAGTGGACCACCATTGCTGAGCAGTTTGAGAAGAGATGGCAATTTCCACACTGATGGCAAGCATGTGGCGGTCACCTGTCCTTGGAATACTGGCTCTGTGTACAGAAACTACAAGGGCTTCTTCTCCATTGCCCTCATGACCCTGGTCGACGCAGACTACAAGTTTCTCTGGATTGATATCGGCTCTGATGGTTCCGGCAACGATGCCAGTATCTACAATGGGTGGGAACTGAACGAAGGATTGGAAAGTCCGAACAACATATCCAATCTCCCTGAAGAAAAGTATCTACCTGGTGTTGACGTTCCTGTCCCATACTTCATAGTTGGGGACAATGCTTTTAGGATCAACAGGCGCCTGATGAACCCGTTTTCCATCAGAAACATGGAGCACCATGAGAGAATATTTAATTACAGACTCTCAAGAGCTAGGCGTGTAGTGGAGAACGCCTTTGGTATTCTGGCACACAAGTTCCGAGTTTTGCTGAGGACCATGAACCAGAGGCCTGGGACACGCAGAAAAATCATCACAACTTGTGTGATCCTTCACAATCTCATCAGACTGATATATCCAGCCACCCGCAACAACCTAATGGACTTGGAGGACCAGAACCAGAATGTCATCCCAGGGGCATGGAGAAATTACAAAGTACTTCTGGATGTTTACCATGAGAGGGCAAGGAACACTGGAACTCAGGAGGGGAGGCAAGTTAGAAGATACCTGGGCCATTACTTTACCTCAAAGGCAGGTTTGGTGCCATGTCAGGACAAGATGATCCAATAATTATTCCCACAAAGCGGTAACAGCAAAATGAAAACAGAGACACTAACATTGTGATGATGAACAAATTATTTTCACATATTGCATTGTTACCTAAAGTAAAATGTGTATGGAGTATTAAATTTTGTTTTTGAAATTTGATTGAAAATACTTGAAATAAAGGGCAAACATTTTTATGAGTTTAAAAGTCTCAAGTTTCCAAAATTTAAAGTCACATACTACTTTAACATAGAAATTAAAATAACTTGTAAAGTAATGATAAAGGACCCCCCCCCCCCCAAAAAAAAAAGAACAAAGTCTGAAAATATCAGTGACAATTTTTTTTATATACAATATCAAGTTTCTGTGTGGTTTTTTTTTCGGATTTTTTCTGGAACTGTCTCTGATTATTTTTCTGAAACTGTCTCTGAGTATTTGTCTGGAACAGTCTCTGAATTTATGGTTACTGGCGTTTGTTATAGTTAGAAGTGCTGGCTGGCTGGAGGGTATGGTACTGCTGCTGTTGCTGTTGCTCTAAGTTTTACTGCTGGTTCGCCTGCTCTACGTAGCCAGACTCCTGGGATCTCCACACTGATGACGGGGGTGGGTTCTTAGGCTACTGGCTGGGAACTGGCTGAACTCTGCTGACGGTAAGGAGGCAGCTCTGATTGCGGAGTAGTACGTACCGCTGGGGAGGGCACTCTCCTGTTGAAGTTGGCTGACTCCTGAGTAAGTGACAGATGTGCAGAATGGGGTCACAGCAACTGGTCTCTGCCGCTGCGGCTGCTGCGACTGGAATGCTGACGGGACATCTTCTAAGGGACTGATCTGGTCACCAGCCGCTTCCCTCATTCTTAACTGTTTAGACACCTTCCGGTAACTGGAAAGACAAAAACAAACAGCATAGGATTAATAGGTTAAGAACTGTGGTGATCTCCTCATACGCAGGTTCCAGGCATGCATCATGCAGACGATCCAGTTCGGTTTCCAGGTACTTGCAGAAAGGAGTGACCCTGTTGACTTGCTGCTCTCGAGTGATGAACTGAACCAGCCTGTCTTGGAGATCACGGGATGCTCCGGTAACTCTCATCTCCATAGTAGGAGACTCGGGTCTGTCCTCAGCAGCTGTTCTGGTCCTGGAAGGAGGTCTCGATGTAGGGTAGCCAGTGTACTTCTTGGTGGACTCCCTGGGTTCGTCTGCAAGACTGCCTGCCATGGTACTGTCGTCACTCCCAGCCAGCTCACCCGTCTCAGCCAGGGCCGACTTGTCCTTAAACTGCAAAGACAAAAATAGAAAACAAACATAAGTACATTTGACAGTTATATTTTGAAACAAAAATTTTGGAAATTTTCAAAAAAACTTTCAACAAAGTTCAATTTGAATTTAATTTAAATGATATACTTACACTAGCTGGTGTATCCTTCTTGTGACGTCTGATGTGTGGCTTCAGGAACCCAAAGACCCGGCGGATGAACTTGTCACGGTCACTGTCATTCTCACTGGCCTCCTCAGCCAGGTTGGGGTCTTCCTCGTCACCACTTGACAGACCATCACCGGACCTCTTTAGGGATTTCTTCTTGGGTTGGCCCTCACGCAGCTTCGAAAATCGAGTCCTCTGTGTGTGGTATCATTTCTGAATTGCATCATCTGCAATGACAGAAATCAAAACAAAGTAGAGCTATTACTGAATGTGATGAATATCCCCGATCCCTGCTTTGTCACAGGAAATAATATAATATTTCATGAAAAGGACAACTTTGAAAGCCCTAAACTGGGCCTCACAAAAAAGTAGGTCTTGCACTTCACAATGATCATATGTACGAAGTTGTAATGGGATGACTTAAAAACTGTGGAAGTAGTTTGTACATAAAGGTATTTATGATAATTTCATAAAAGGGGCATAACTCTAAAACCCCTGGACCGGACCTCACGAAACATATGTGCTGCACATGTACACTTCATATGAATTATGTGTACCAAGTTTCATTTGGATGACTTGAAAACTGTAGAATAAGTTTGAGACACAAACTTTGTACACAAGGGTATATTAAAATTTCATACAAAGAGGCATAACTCTGGAACCCCTGGGCCGGGCCTCATGAAAAATATATATTGCACAATACACTTCATAGGATCATTATAATGTTCATTAACAGCAATGTATGTCAAGTATCTGAAATAGATTTCAAATATTTAGGAGTATTTGAAATGTAAATTATTTTATACTTCAATCCATCCCGTACTCCGCAGCCTTTCCCTCCCATAGTTGCCTCCTTAATGCTTTGTCTTTGTACTATTTGTCCTTCATGTCATACAGTAGCTTCTTACTCTCCACCCAGCAAGCGATTTCCTCCTCTTGTGCCTCTGTGAAGCTAAATGGTGCACCAGGAGGAGGGTTCTCATTCAGGACCTTGCCTTTCCCTTTGTCGCCCTTGCCCACTTGAGACTTGGACTTGCCTGCATTGCGAGCGGGGGGAGATGACTCATCTGAAAAGATACCAAATGGAAAAAATATTTAGTACATGCAGGTCAACAATGTATGGGAATATATAACAAAATCAATAACCCCTCTTGCCCCCCATCCATACCAAAAATAAGTTATAAATATTTACCTTCATCATCCAAGGATCCGGACTGTCTGTTACTAGGAGGAGGGGGGATGGTGAATGCTGCCGAGAATCCTGGGACTGTTGAGGAGACCTCCCAGACTGCTGAGGAGACCTGGAACGCTCTGGGGACCGCTCTGGAGTTGAACCTCGACAAGGACTGACATCTTTCTTGGATTTCCTCCCCCTTCTCTCTCTGGTTGGAGAATCAGTGCTGTCTTCTTGGACCTCTAAATCCTCAGTTTCCTCTGCTTTCCTCTTCTGAGTTCTGTATTTACCAGCCAGCTTCTTCCCCCTACCTTTCCCTGTCTTGGGTGGCATGTTAAAGTTGTATTAAAATTGAATTAAACTTAAATTAAGTGTGATGCCTGCATAAGAATCGGACATCGAAGTAGCTCCTTCCGACTTTTCTAATTTACTACCACGTAGAAAATAAAATATAGAAGAATATGTTATATCGGTTTTAAATACATCAGTCGCATGAAATAGGGACAGTGTGATGCCTGCATAAGAATCGGACATCGAAGTAGCTCCTTCCGACTTTTCTAATTTACTACCACGTAGAAAATAAAATATAGAAGAATATGTTATATCGGTTTTAAATACATCAGTCGCATGAAATAGCTGCGATTAAGCACCTAATCATTATTTTTGATTGCGACAGTTAAGCGGCTTGTTTTTCTTTAAAAAGGCCAAGAAAATTCAGTATTAATTGTTATGCATTGTTATGGAGACAAAACAATGAATATAAACGTTTACGTCATCACACTGACGTCATTACTCCACGTAAAAACGTTGAACAGTGTATATTTTTTTCATTAAAACGTGTTATCTATCTGTCTGCATGAGATTACAATTTGATACGTTTATTATTTCTTCTATGTCTCAGCTCCAGGCGAATTATGCACCGGATATAATAAATTTCAAGTTAATTTGCAAAGTTGCGTTTCTTTTTTTTTTTTTCTTTGATTGTTTATAAGTCCCGACCGACCCTGGGACTTCTCCCTGGGTGAACTTGCCAAGACTCATGACAGGCGCAGGTTGAAGAGAGACAAATGCAGATACCAGAGAATCCGGGTACCAGACCCTATCGTTTTTAACGAATTGACCCCTCGGTTCTTTTACATGCCCGGTGTATAGCACCGATACACGTGAGACTACCTTCGGGTTTCTAGCCAGTTCATCTCTAGATTGGTGGGAAACACTGAAAAGCGTTTCTGAAATTTCCAGTGCCCCGGCCGGGATTCGAACCCGGGACCTCCGGATTGGTATTCCAGAGCGTTAACCGCTCGACCCACGCATAACCATTGCGTTTCTTTTGCCGGTCAGTATATCTTAGTACACAACAACTGTTCGTTGATTATTACAAGAAAACGGAATATAATTGAACAACAAGTATTTTGTTTTTTTAGCATTTCCGAAACATGGTAGGGATTTATCGAGAGCGTTCTAGCAGGGTGTTGCACCTTGTCCTTTCAACCCCTGCCGCCCTTTTTGACTCCCATCTCCGGCCTCTGATGCATTTTGTTGTAGCCTACATTAAATAATTATTAACGATACCGAAACCTTTTGAAATCCTTGGAGAAGCATCTCTTAGCATAATAAAAGAACACTTTCATTATGGAGGGGTTGTAATCTTCTAGAAGCAACGTTTTCAATTTTAACGGATATTATGTCATTCTTAAGTGTTCTAACATGCAGAAACTGCCCTGTCCTCAAAGTGCACCTTGTCCCTTTCTGAGGGCACCCTGCCTGTCTCGAATAATACCTGTATGGTGATGATTCCCGTCAGCCAACTTTTCTTCTACAGTATTAAGTGTAAAATAGTGTTGATACCAAACTGTAGTAATGGGTTAAAATTATTTGGTCGTTCTTAATGTGATGATTTAGATAATTATTATTTGTGTTCTGTCCCGAAATATACCGTTCGTATGGGATATAACTAATCCCTTCATCTTTGCATGATCGTATATATGACACGTCGTAGGAACCTGACGCAAAAAAGATCTTTGACGTAAACGGAATTAAAAACTCCTTCGTAAAACAAGGTTCAACATAATCATATACAACAATAATATATGGAACGCCTTTACTGTCTTATTATGTTGTATTGTATTGTACGCAGTGCATTTTCATGTATACGAGGTACAAATTTCATTTGATATGGTACATGCATATTTAGATGGGGTCACTTTTTTGTGATATGCAGTGCTTTTTCTTTTATATGAGGTGGCTATTTAATAATATGCAGTGCAAAAGTGTGTGTATACAGTAGAATAACCATTATATGTTGTACAAACAACGTTATATGCAGTACAAACAACATTATATGCAGTCAGTTTTTCGATACATGAAGTGGTTTTTTGATTATATGCAGTAGTTGTACCTTTATACGTTGTATGTTTATTAATAGGTGCGGTAGATGTTTAAATGTATGAAGTGATTTCGTTTCATTGTATAAGTGGTGAAATATTACTTATATTAAGATAATAAACCAATATGTGCGGTGCATATGTCAATATACATGGTGTCGACAACTTTGTATGTAGTAAATTCCTTTCAATCATGTTTGGTCCAAACAACTGTATAAGATGTACATACGTCATTATATGCGATGTTTTTCCCATTATGATGAGGATACTTAAGGACAGTCTCTAAAAATACCCTCGGCGGAAATTACCGAGTGAGCTAAGAAAAATTTGCCAAGATACCGTACATTCAACATCGAATAGCAATTGCATGTACCTTAAAGATTGTTTGTCTGCATGGTCACATAATACATGGATATTTCTAAAGTACTGCACAACACACTAATTACCAATTGCTTATTGCAAGTTACTAGATTTAAGCAAGAGCACGACCAGCGGGTGCCTGACGCTTGTCTGTTTAGCAAGTGAAAAGGCATTACTATGATAAACTGCAGCCAATAGATAATAGATTTACACTATCTTGGATAATAACTGAAAATAAAAAAGTTCAGCAAAACTCTTAGTTAATAAGGGGCATTACTATTAAAACGAGCTGTCTCATGACAGCGCGCTCGACTATTCGGAGGCCTGTCAGCAAAATGGATTTTTTGTCCAAGAATAGGTATACGTGTGTATTGTGTAATGGTGTAAGAATTAAGGTCAAAATTATAAACAATATCCACATCAGCACTATTTTAGTAATGGTGACCTTGACCTTGGATGGACCGGCCCAAAAAGCAATACCAAAGCGAGCTCTTCGAAGGTTCTTACTATACATCAAGTAGTTACTGAGATATGGACGTAAACGTATTTGCACGCAAAACTTTAACCAGAATGTCTAAGTAGAAAAATAAAGGGCCATAAGATAGAGTTATCTAACTTGATTATTTACGTAGGTGTGATGGCTGGAAAAGACTTGTATGAAGTTTAAATGCAATACATCAAGTAGTTATTGAGATATTGGATTTCTGTTAACGAAATATATATTTCTCATTATTTATAAGAACGGTAACTGATATTCTTTATCAATATAACTTAACTGAATTAAATAAATTATACAAAATATAACACCTGGGGCTATTTTTATTGAATTTATACAGTTGTAAGCACTAATTTACATTTCGACTCTTTGAAAAATCTACTCAGTGTGATTTTCACCCCGGAGGCCTCGAATGTAGAAAAATTACGTGTTTAATTTTAATTTTTGACGAAGCTATTCATAGACTCGCGGCCATGGATCAAATTTATTTAAGCGGTGAAGGAAAAGGTTATCTATTACCGGTAAATGATAGGTGTAATGGTTTGGAAGCCTTGTTTGAATGTAATACATCCAGTAGAATTCGGTAGTGCTTGATGACGTGGCCGCTATTTATATCTATCTGCTTACTCGGTATTTTCCGGCTAAGTAATTCCGGAGAATACCGGAAAGTACTATCATCATAATGAAAAATGTACCGCATATAATGCTGTATACACCACGGACCGAACATAATAAAAAAGAAAATGTCGTTTCCGCCATGTATATTGCCAAATGCATTGCGTACAATGTTTTGGTACTAACAAATAAATAATAATTCACCACGTATAGAATTAATCGCAAGCACTTCATATATTTAAACATCTATCACACCTATTGAACAACATACAACGTATAAAGGGAAAACTACTGCGTATAATCAAAATACCACCACATGTATCGAAACATTGACTGCATATAATGTCATTTGTACTGCATATAATGTTGTATGTAATGCATATGACGTTGTTTAAATACCATATAATGGTTATTCTACTGTATCTACACATTTTTGCACTGCATATGATTAAATAACCACCATATATAACGGAAAAGGCACTGCATATCATGAAAAATGTACCATGTCAAATAAAATATATATCTCATATACATGAAAATTTACTGCATAGAATACAATACAACATGACAAGACAGTAAAGGCGTTCCATAATAATACGTTATGATATAAAATGTGTATATGAATATATTATTTCAATATACATGTAATATTTAAATTTCGAGACAATGAAAACGATTTTAAACTATAGTCTATAAAGCACGGCGATAATGGCTATAGGTTCTGTGCATATTTATTGTTTATTATTCATAGCAAGTCATTGTGCTAACGTCGGCCTGTGCTTACAAAATAAATCCCGATCGTCATCGCATGTAATACCTAAAATCTCTTTTTTCTGATAGGACATAATGTGAATGTAAGTGTACTCAATTTGACGCTATCATACAGATAAAAAGCGACGTCAAGAGGCTATTAAACGATTACTAAAATTGTTAAGTATGCATTCAACTTGTAAAAGTGGGGACAAAGAATACTAAGTCACAATCCTACAGATATTTCTTTCAGGTAGGTCTTTAAACTTTCGATACAGGCCTAAACAGACAAAAGTTTGGCTTGCACTTAAAACGCTTTTCGCCCGATGATAACTGCAAAGATTGCTTGATTAGTTACATGTACTTTAAATAGCATATTAAACCCTTAGTAATCATGTTGAAGTGCGGCACTGAACTACTTGTGTGGTAACTACAGTCAAACGGACAAGAACTCTCATATGATCGTCCTCTAAAATGTATGTAACATGCGTGCATTGCTAAAGTATTCCAACCGTAATCCTCGGGTTTTCTCATGGCGACAATTTCATACTTTCTAACCTTAGGAAGCCATTTACCTTCATAAAAGAAAATGTATTAATACGTATTAAACTCACCAAAGCTGTCATCACAGAAAAACATGTTTAGATTCAGAGAATACATTGCTGCCAATTACAGTATTTTTATTTCCTTTTAGATTAGACATAAACCAATAAATATTTTGAGGCACATTGGATTTAGTCTAATACATGTACATAAAATAAATGATAAACAGTATCAAAACTTTTTTTTTGTAAATCTAACATGACCACTAATAAAAAAAATGACCCAAAATGAAAAAAGTCGAATAAGGAATAAGTAACTGGTTTAAGGCCAAGCAAACATAATTTAAGCTATTACAAATAGCATTTTTGAAAAAAATAAAAAATGTTGAATAAGGAGTAAGTTACTTGTTACTTGTTCCTTATTCAAACGCGAATAAGTAACAAAAGAGATACCGCCGGTGACACGAAAAATGTCGTCGTCATTCTTTCACATAACCAATATCTAGCCGTTTTAAGGCCAAGCAAACTGAATTCAAGCTATTATAAAGAGCACTTTTGAAAAAGATGAATAAAGCCGAATAAGTAAAAGAAGGGATACGACCGGCGACATGGACAATGTCGTCCCCATTCTTTCACATTACAAATATTTAACGGTTTTAAGGCCAAGCAAACCTAATTTAAGCTTTTACTGAAAAAAAATGTAAGAAGTAGAATACGGAATAAGTAACTGGTTACCGTATATTGCGAAAATACGGCAGTCCGTTTCTAAATACTTAGTTAGTATACTACCACGTATATTTTGAAATACGGGAGTCCGTATACGGCTAAAATACGGTATTGTGTATATACATACTTATAAAAGAATAGTTACTATAAAATAAGACCCCTTAAAACCTGTTCCAAGAGCTTATTAAATTCAAAATCGCCGTTTCAAGCTCTTTTCAAAGTCAATTTACCCCCCACCTTCTTGACACCCCTCAAAAATGTCTATACAAGATTCCAGTATAAAATTTTATATTTGAACATTTGTGCCCAGGTCTGAACTTTATAAAAAATGTAACAGATCTTTCAGTATATTCCCTTCTCTCGGCAAAATGTCAGTTTTCTACACAGTAAATTTTCGGTTCAAGCAAACTGAAAAAAAATTGGTTTACTGTTTTTTCCTTTATAATTTTTTGTAAAAATTAGAGACCGGACCACTGTTGTAACAAGAAAGACTATAAAATAGTACAAACAACTCAGTTTAAAGGTCCAATACTAAGGAAAGCGAAAATTCAAATATACTTTAAAAAACACAGAAATCAGTTATTTTTAATAAAAAATGAAAGTTGGTATGTAGAAATTCTAAACAAACCACAGTACATGTACACTTATTTTACTATGCATTATGAAGAAAGTTAAAAAGACCTGGGTAGTCATTTTGTCAAATCACTGAGATTTCAATATAATACACATACTTTTCTTCGTGTTCCAAACACTTTCTGTAAATTTTAACCTGACAATCTTTATTATTTAGTGTCTTGCATAAGGTAATGTACTTGCCATTGAAATAACTGTCACTTGATTTTCGCTTAGTAGTGGACCTTTAAAGAACTTTTTTTATCCAGATATGACATATTACGCTTATTTTAATGTTGAATTACCCTACTCCGTTTCGCCGAGGTAGAACATAATATGATAGTAGAAATATTATCATAAAATCTTTAAAAATGAACGTTTTTGTTTGCTGAAATTTGCCTTAAAAGTGTTTTATTTTTATTCAAGCTAGTAGGGACATTCCATCTGTAGTTAAATAATTGTATCTCCATTTCCCCTGCGAAATATCTCCATTTCTACGAGGTAGAACACAATATGAAAGTACAAAAAAATAGTATTAAATCTTTAGAAATACACTTTTCTTTCTGAAAGTTTGCGTGAAAATGTTTTATTGCTATGAGGAGAAGGAACATTTCAAGCAAACTTTGAATTTGAAATAAAGCACTTATATCCACATTTCGCACAAATCATCATTTCAGCGAGGTAGAACGCATTGTGAAAGAAGAAACTTTATCATGAAATCTTTAAAATAAAATTTATACGTGTACGGAAGAGGAAAGGGCATCTAAGCATGCGTATTTCCAACAATTATGTTTTCTTATCAACTTGAATTCGTCTGGGCGCTCAGGAGAGCGCCGACTATATTTGACATTGTCAAAGTTATAGCAAAAATGTGGGAAAAACTTGTTATTGACGATTATTTTTTTATTTTTTATTATTATATCGTTTCATTGAATAAGAATTATTGAAATTCAACCAAAGTATTCACCTGAAACAATGATGAAATATTTCATCGCTATGAAAACGAAAATATCATATTTGATAATAATCAACATTTTCTTAAAATTCGATCCCATAATTAATTAATAAAGTGGGTTCGACCTTGCAACAAAAAGGCGCTCCTACGCAGTAAACTGTCTTAGTTTGGTTCCCAGCGTAGTGTATTGAAACTATTGGATCTCTGAATTTTTATTAGACGGGTTCGACAAGGCCGCGGGTTCACGATGGTAAGAGGGTTTTCAGGAAATTTACATCAAGCCTGTAATGTTTTCGGACCGTATAATGGCATACACTGTACAGCCATTGTTCTTATTGCTCTGTTAACCTTTTCTAATTTACAATTTTTCACAGAAACGGTCACATTCCAACGGAAATAAACACTGTTTTGTTTGAGGGAACGCGGCTTTATGCGGATATTGTTTTGTCTACAAATCATTTTGGATAATTAAGTCACAATCATTTACCGCAGCATGAAAACCATAGGAACCATGAGTTTAACGTACAATACTTGCGCCGACTTGATGTTGTGCATCAATGTTTTTCTTGTGCCCTATTCACCAGCGACTCCAGCGACTTATTCGCGTTTGAATAAGGAATAAGTAAACAGTTACTTATTCCTTATTCGACTTTTTTCATTTTTTTCAAAACTTAAATTAGATATTGGTATTGTGAAAGAATGACGACGACATTTTTCGTGTCACCGGCGGTATCATATCTGTTACATATTCGGATTTGAATAAGGAATAAGTAATAAAAAAAAGGAATAAGGAATAAGTAACCAACTTTGTAGTCATGTGAATAGAAGTGCTTTTTTATGAAACGCACGTTGCGTGCGTTCGAGACGCACATCCGTCCATACTTTATCATACATCTACTTCAAGTTACATACGATATAGATAAACATAATTCAAGTATTTTGATCTAGAGACAGTTATTCAATGTGAAACTAACAAAACACAGGAGAAGTTTTAGCGAATATTAACAGCGCATATATATTATTCAGACTCTTCAATATAATTATGTAAATTATGGATATCACTATCTGTTTTATTTGCTCCATAATGATTATCTTACATTTGTATCAAGGGACCGTTCATCTTGGTCTACGTGGACTTTAAGATCACGTGTGGCGTCAAAATGCTCTAAATGACGTTAGGCGACGTTATCATTCTTCTTGACGTCCGAACTTTACTTTATTGACATTTTGTGAAAAATAATGCGCGAACACCCCCCTTTTTATTTTCAGTGCTACTCGTTACGATCTACACTAAATCACCATGTTAGTCATTAGTTGATTGAATCTCGTTCCGTTGACCAAAACTTACTTTAACGTAAGTCGGGGGTCACAATTTCGGGTGAAAAAATGTATGGATTTCAATATTGGAAAAAATGACGACAAAAAAATCAAAATTTTATATGTGCGTATTTCAGCTAGCATGTGGTGGTTTTAAAATTAAAATGAGGAAATATTTGAACCAGTTATGCATGTAAAACCTCGATTTTACACCACCGACATTCGACGTCACGTTGCTAGGAAACGAAATGAAAAAAGAAAAAAGAAAACGAACACAATTCGAGCAATATGTTATAGTACCATTAGGCAAAATTTCATAACAATCGCAGAAAACTCGCTTTTTGACGTATCGATTGTCTGCTTTGTTAGGTTCTGAATCTGACGTCTTCTGCATAATGTCACAGTCAGGTATTTTATATATTTTATGCATTAGGTGATTAAACTAAAATAAGTTTGTATAATATAGCTATGTTTGATATCTTGAATGGTGGCCCGAAATAGGGGAGTGAATTCTAACAGCCACTATTTATGCTATTTTATACATTCCCGTCGAATTGATGAAAGGTCCGTTGTAGTTACGATAGTTTTTATAAATTCAGCTTATAAGAATCGAAATAAGCTATTGCTTGGAGAGCTTATCGAAATTGAAGCATTTCCCAACGGTAATGTGCCTGCGAAATAATTCACTCGGACTTCGCCCTCGTCAGTTATTCCGCCCGGCACATCACCTTGGAGTGCTTTATCGAAATTGAAGCATTTCCCGTCGGTAATGGGCGTGTGTAATAATTCACTCGGACTTCGCCCTCGTCAGTTATTCCGCCCGGCACATCACCTTGGAGTGCTTTATCGAAATTGAAGCATTTTCCGTCGGTAATGTGCCTGTGTAATAATTCACTCGGACTTCGCCCTCGTCAATCCGCCCGGCACATCACCTCCGGGAAATGCTTCAATTTCGATTAAGCACTACAAGTCATAAATTATTTCTTAAACAATGATTGAATTCCTGATATTAATGTTACGTATAAAAAGATTATATCACTCTCAGTGGGTCTTGATATTTCATACAATGAATTAAATGGCAAAAAATACATATTTCATGATAGACATAAAAAGACGATTTGATGGTTTTACTGATGTTATATATGGCCTTTCTTTTCAACTTAATCAAAAAACGCGTAAAACTAATACATGTAATGGTTAAGTGTTTATGGTTTTATCAAACATTTAAATTATGTGAACCAAACGTTAATATTTTAAACGTATGGATAAAGATGATCTATCAAATGGATTCGAAATTTTTTTTTTTTTCTTGATTTCTTAGAAAAACAAACATACTATAATACGCATCGTAAATCTAAGTAAATGTTTTATTCGACAGACAAACATAGTTTGTCATCATTACTTAAAATAATTTTAACACATTTTAGCACAACTGTAAGAAATACATGTAAGTGCCCGAGTGAATTATTACGCAGGCACATTACCGACGGGAAATGCTTCAATTTCGATAAAGCACTCCAAGACATAGATTATTTCGATTCTTAGAAGCCGATTTTTTGAAAACTATCGTAACTACTACGGACCTTTTTCAGTTCGGCGGTAATGTGTAAAACAGCATAAATAGTAGCTGTTGGAATTCACTCCCCTATTCGGGCAACCATTCAAGATATCAATTATAACTATATTATACAAACTTATTTTAGTTTAATCATCTAATACATAAAATATAAAAAGAAATACCTGACTGACATTATGCAGAAGACGTCAGATTCGGAACCTAACAAAGCAGCAAATCGATATAAATGCGTACCGTTAGTTTGAACTGTACAACGTTTTAACGTGGAGTAATGACGTCAGTGTGATGACGTCAACGTTTTCATTCATTGTTTTGTCTCCCGGAATCAAAACATTGTATGACGTCAATCCTGAATTTTCTTAGCCTTTTTAAAGGAAAACAAGGTGAAGGTATTCTAAGGCTTACTTGACGCAATCAAAAATAATATTTAGGTTCTTAAACACAACTATTTCATGCGCCTGATGTATTTATACAGATATTATTTCTATTTCTATAATTTATTTTCTGCGAGGGAGTAAATTAGAAAAGTCTGAAGGAGCTACTTCCTTGTCCGAAACTCCGCCTTCTTTTCCGAGTGCTTTAATCATATTAATGCACTCGAATTGACTATAGAAATATACCGTAGGCATATTAGAGTTCACTATAAATGACTTATGACGTTACGTCCGGTTTCATTATTAACTTCCGGTAACGTCAATAACGTTACATGTGAAAATGTAAAACGATTTGTGTATTTCATCTACTGAAGGCCAGTAGGCCGAAATATTTAGTAAAGAGTGAACTTTTGAATTGTTTTATAGTACTATTGATTTCGAAGATTTTGTTGGTTGAGAAGATTCTTGGTGTGCTGATGAACATAGTCGTCCGTTTTCTGTTGATAACATTAGCAGGACTATTTCTAGTATCAATATATATGACGAAGCCCTTAAAATATATCACAATTCATTAGATGAGTACGGTCATGTTATAAGGATCGCTCACCGTCCGGTATCCGTCGTACGTCCGTCCATCATTTCCTTCAAACGACATCTTCTCTGAAACCACTGAGCTATTGTTGATGAAATTTGACAGTGATGTTCCTTGCATGACGTTCTACCAAAGTTATTCAAAGAATTCCATTTCATGCTGAACTCTGGTTGCTAAATAAACAACTGGGAAAGCATTTTAAAAATAATTTTCTCCAAAACTACAAGGCCCAGAGCTTCGATATTTGGTGTGTGGAACTGTCTAATTAATCTGTCAAGATTGGTCAAATTATGCCCCTGCGTGATAAGTATATACAAGATTTGAATGGCATACTACATGTAACTAATCTACTGCAGAAAATCTAAAAGTTATATCTAATGTGGAAAGTACTCGTATGTGGCTATGAATCATTGGGTAAGTCAGAAAGGAAATTGTACGAGTTGCACTTAAAACTGAAAACGGACGATGTCCTTGCTTCGACAGGCAAAATCGAAAATGTAATTTATGTTCACAAAATGTTGTTGTATCTAACTATCACATGTTGTTAGATTGTTCATTTTAATTAAATATTATACATATGAATGTTTCCATTTACCCCTACAAACGTATTTTTTGCACATTTTATATGTTATATGTTAAGTCTTTTCAACTGTAAATAGCCGAAAGCATTTGCAAAATACAAATTTGTTAATATATCCCGGTGGCATCAGTTTCGGGCGGTGTAGCATTAAATACTAAAATCGCCAATAAAATAAATAAGAACTGAATAAAATCTTACCTTGTAATTAAAGTGCATACCTTCTCTAAACACCATACAGCAAATACATCCTTTCAAATCATTTATTTTTTCTCAAAACAAGTTCAACATGGCGTAACACACTTTGCTATGTTTGTATATGACGTCATCAGTTTCGGACGATGTGCAGGTGTGGCACAAAAAAGTTTTTAACAGTTTAAACATAATTTAACAATACGCTGATCACAACTTCACAAACATGAAACTTTTCTTTCTTCATTTTTTATCATTCTTAATAAAAAAATGAAACTGTAATAGTTAATTGTTATTGTTTACTTCTCATGAACTTTGCAACTAGGGCACAAAAAAGTGTCCCCTCTCCTCAGCACTCTTACTGGGGAGCAAATTTTCAAATGAATCCACCTATTGCAGATATCGCAGCACCCCCAAGTAACAATTGTAAGGTTGACACAATATTTTAGTTCCTGGGGAGTGAACCTGTTGCATATGCAACAAACTTCATTGTCCTCTGTATCTGTGTCCTCTGAGTCAGACGAGGTGTTACCCTCTGACTCTCTTGGTTGAGGTTGAACATGGACATCAGAAGTACTTGCGATAGGCTTGTAAGTTGAACACTGCTTTGTTTGTTGTTTTTTTTTTACTTATTTGCATTGGTGTTTGTTTTCGAAGATTTTGCCTTCTTATTTTTTGTATTTGTTGCCTTTGTTGATTTAGCGTTACTCACATGTTCTTTAATCTTTTCATGTACATCAACTTCAGTGATAGGTTTGCCACCGACAATTTTGCTCAACGTTTTCCTAACTTTGGCAACCCTGACATTTTTCAATGCTTCACCTCTCCGTTTCTCCAGGAACATCCTTTGATCAGTGACTTCAGCACTGGTAAATGCATTGTCAGCATTAGCTGATTTCTCATTTGGCAAATCCTGTAGTTGCTGTTGTTGATCAGACGGGAATGCTGTAGCTGGTGCCACCCACGAATCACTTACAACAGTAGAGTTAAACAGGTATACACCACAACGCTTGAAAGCAGACTAGATGTTTGAAACAGACAACGATGCTGTGTATACTTTGCAGGCGATCTTTGCTACATCAAACCGTGTAACAACGTTTCCACCAGACTCTCTGAGATGATGATGACAGGCAGCATTCCAGGCTATCTCAAATGGCCCATAGCAGCTTACATCCATGGGTTGAAGCAAGTGGCTACAATGAGGTGGCATCACAAATAATATTATATTATTTTCTTGGCCCAGTCTATTAGACCAAGAGATACATGGCTAAGATGTCCATCGTACAGGACAAGAACCTTTTCATCAGCAGATCTAGACAGGAGATACTTGGCAAGGTGCTCCTTCATGTATTTGGAGAATATTTCAGTGTTGGACCATCCAGACTCAGACACTGTACCAGTAGCACCGGGACTCGAACCATCAAGAAGAGTAGGTAGCATTCTCACACCTGGGAAAATAAAAAAAAAAACGGTGGTATCTGTGTTCCAACTGCTGAACCACCACCAATTACAGTGACAGTATTGGACTTCCCAGCAGTAACAGCCTGGGCCTTGTAGTGGGTACCAGTTACAATCTTAGGTGGTTTGTGCTGAAGGGACAGGCCTTTTTCATCAATGTTGAATATACGATGGGGGTTGTCTTTCAAGTCATATTTTACAAGGATTGTGTTAAGTTCCTCAAAATAATTAGCAATGACTGATTTGGTAGCGCATCTTGCTCTTGCAACCTCCAAGGCTCTTGGTTGTTTTACTTTAAGATTTGGCCATCTGTCTAAGAAATTATAAAACCACTGCTTACTGAGAGGCTTATTGTTCTCTCTCAATCCTAAATACACAGCGTAATCTGATGCAAGATTTATAGTCTCCTGCCGTGAGTACCAATAACCTGTCTCTGCCATAGTGATTAGATGCTGGCTTAAAAATGCCCCTGTTCCAAGGACAATAAGGGAGCTGTTCCAGATTTTAGAACATCTACAGCTACTTTGCCATGAACACGACTCTTTAATGTAGTGATGGGAATGTCAAATGCTTTAGCAACACGCTCAACAGGTAAATTTTACTCTTTCACTATTTTAAATGCATCAGATATGTCCTGTGGCGTGTAAGAAGCCTTGTACTTTCTTTTATCTATAGGTCGAACCTGAAATGACAATGTTAGGGCTGATCTTCATTTGTATAGCATATCTTTTGCATACACACTGTACTAGAGACAGGATATTACGTCATCCCTACTATATAATGGTGGAATTTTACTGTCAACAAAGTTTGACGGACAAAATTTTTTAAAAACGTATTTTTTAGGAGATTAATTATAGGGAATAAAAGGATTAGTAAAAATGAGTGAAATGGAGGTAAGGTTAAATCAGTTACTTGTATTATACCTGTCTTATTTCCATTTTGTTTATAAATATGCCAAACGACAAAACTCCTCCCTCTTGTCCAACTGCGCACAAGTCACGCGTGAAATCTCGTCTCGCAAGATTAAACGGTATCATAAAAAGAAATCGTCCGAAACGGAAGTACGTCCGAAACTGATACCTCTAACCTGAAACTAAAAATAGAATTTTGACATGGCACAAAAACATTTAATAACACATTTGCGCATTATTGAAGTCGTTGGATTTATATTCTTTTGCACAACCTCATAAGTAAAATATCTAAAAGCCACATAAAAAGAGGAACTTGATATTTTGTTTTCGTTGCAAAGATTTATAAAAAAAAACGAGAACTAGAGGTCATTCTCGAGAGCTTCAAACGTTCGTCTATCTTTTAAGATCTTCTTATAAAAAGAAAATCAGTGCACAAGAGTTTCAATTACGCTGTGTGTTTATGGCCTGCCATTTAGAAAATGCCCCCTCAAAATGTTTAAGTTCTTTGATCTTAACACGTCTGTTTATTGACCAAAAGGAATAAACAGCTTAATTTCCAAGCATCACAAACACAATCATTTGATGTTAAGTAATCACTGAAAATAAATATCCATTCTCTAATCATTCAGTGGGAGATAACGAGAAGAAACGATGACGATGCGCGAAGTTACACTAGCGAAACGCGAAGTTACGATGACCTCACGTATCACACATCGCCATCGTGACTTCCGCATATAACCATGATTGCCAATTCGCCATCGTCACTTCGCGTATCGCGTATTGCAGTCAGACGTTTCAGTACGTAGCGCCCCAACGTTCAGTACACCCATAATAAGTACTTCCTGTTTTACGACCATTTGGAATACTTAGAATTTTATAGTTGTGCACATTTTGTACCGTGGTGCAGTGGCAGAGCGTCTGCCTTGAGATCAAGAGGTCCTTGGTCCAATCCCCATGGGAGCCAATATCTTTTCTTTTCTTTTTTGTAATTAAACTGAACTACATGAACATTTATTTCATTTTGGCAAGGTATGAGAACTGAATTGTATCATGCTGTACAATTACTTGTAAATATGAAAAGGTGATCTTGATCATTTTTAAAGTTCCATCTCTCAAAAAGTAGACGGTAAAACATTTTCATTTTTTTTATATTGCAGTTCATATATTACTAATAAAAGTTCCATAATCAGTAGAGCTGGTCCTACTCCGAATCTTAAGCTACACTCTTGTAAGTTTATATTTGTGATATGGTTCGAGACAAAATTTGGTAAATTGTATCCCCTATTTTTGGCAGTATTGCGTTTTTTTTTTTGTTAACCGTGTTAAACTCGTAGAATTTTAATACAATGTACATGTTTTGTAATTCTACATTGCCTGCAATACTTTCTTACGGAAACGTATATTGACCCCCTTTATATATATAAATTAAATTCATAAATAAATACTCTTTTTCTATTTGAGCCTATGTATAAATTTCACCTTATTTAACGGTCTATCTAAGAACGAAGATACAAAGTTCTGATTTACAGTTGTTCTTTTGTTTTTAAATTAAGAAATAAGTTTTGATCAGAAATTCATATCCTTTTTACCAATTTTATTGTATAAGATCTACATAGTGAAAATTTATGATTTATTCGTGCTGAAATGGATATAAACTTGAAGGCGGAGAAAGTTGAAAGCGTCGAATATATATAATTATCTTTGTTTTTTCTGTCACTTTTATTTTTGCAGGATATATTCAACTCATTAGTTTAGTACCACATGTCATCTATTTTTCTTATGTTTATTCACAGTTAATTTAAAAGCTTATTTTCATAAAATGATATTTGCTGACAAAAATATCACGAACTACAACACATAAAAAAACCCCTACATCTACAAAAAATAATATATAAATGTTACCATATTCACTTTACTCTCAACACTTTCAAAGATACCGTGCCAGTGACTGCGACTTTAATATTTCAATTGCGCACTTGCATTTAACCCATTGAGCCTAAATTGATTAAATGTCGGTTTATCAATGTGAAGTAACTAAATTTAATATTTGCCTTTACAAATGTAATTGACAATGAAATCAAAACATTACGATAAGAAATGCTACCTGGTTTGAAACATATGTGCATGTATTGTAAAAGTAATAACATATTAATATGAAGGAATATAACCTAATTTAATAACTATCTAAACCTAAAGAATAGCAGATACCTTATTTGAATTTAATAGTAGATTATTTCTCTTCGAGATCCTTTTCTCATCAAATTAGAGATATTTTATTATTAACACTTTTTCACAGATGTCAGTCCAAATGATGGAGTTAAGTATGCCGTTACGATATTTATACATAACAACAATCATCATACTGTCATCTACAACTGGTACCTATCCCACAACAAAACCAACTACTAGCAGCACTACGACAGTAACGTACGCTCCTACAACTGTTACCAATCAGACAACGGTACCAACTACTCGCAGCTATACGACAGTATCATCCGCTTCTATAACTGCTACTAATCCCACAACGGAACCAACAACAGGCAGCAATCCGACAATAACGTCCACACCTATACCTGCTACCAATACCACAACAGAACCAACTACTGGCAGGACTACGACAATAACGTCCGCGCCTACAACTGCTACCAATCCCACAACAGAACCAACTACTGGCAGCACTACGACAGTAACATCCGCTCCTACAACTGCTACCAATCCCACAACAGAACCAACTACTGACAGCATTACGACAATAACATCCGCTCCTACAACTGCTACTAATCCCACAACAGAACCAACTACTGGCAGCATTACGACAATAACGTCCGCGCCTACAACGGCTACCAATCCCACAACAGAACCAACTATTGGCAGCATTACGACAATAACATCCGCTCCTACAACTGCTACTAATCTCACAACAGAACCCACTACTGGCAGCACTACGACAGTTACGTCCGCTCCTATACCTGTTACCAATCAGACAATGGTACCAACTACTCGCAGCTCTACGACAGTAACATCCGCTTCTATAACTGCTACTAATACCACAACGGAACCAACTACAGGCAGGAATAGGAAAATAACGTCCGCTCCTATACCTGTTACCAATCCCACAACAGAACCTACTACTGGCAGCACTACGACATTAACGTCCGCGCCTACAACTGTTACCAATCCCACAAATGAACCAACTACTGGCAGCACTACGATAGTAACATCCGCTCCTATACCTGTTACCAATCAGAGAAAGGTACCAACTACTCGCAGCACTACGACAGTAACATCCACTTCTATAACTGCTACTAATCCCACAACGGAACCATCTACAGGCAGCATTACGACAGTAACATCCGCTCCTACAACTGTTACTAATCCCACAACAGAACTCACTACTGGCAGCATTACGACAGTTACGTCCGCTCCTATACCTGTTACCAATCAGACAACGGTACCAACTACTCGCAGCTCTACGACAGTAACATCCGCTCCTACAAGTGTTACCAATCCCACAACTGAACCAACTACAGGCAGCAATACCACAATAACGTCCGCTCCTATACCTGTTACCAATCCCACAACAGAACCAACTACTAGCAGCATTACGACAATAACGTCCGCGCCTACAACTGCTACTAATCCCATAACGGAACCAACTACTGGCAGCATAACGACAGTAACATCCATTCCTACAACTCCTACCAATCCCACAACTGAACCAACTACTGGCAGCACCACGACAATAACGTCCGCACATACATCTGCTACTAATCCCACAACTAAACCAACTACTGGCAGCACTAAGACAATAACGTCCGCTCTTACAACTGCTACTAATCCCACAACTGAACCAACTACTGGCAGCACTACGACAGTAACGTCCGCTCCTACAACTGCTACTAATCCCACAACAGAACCAACTACTGGCAGCACTACGACAGTAACGTCCGCTCCTACAACTGCTACTAATCCCACAACAGAACCAACTACTGGCAGCACTACGACAGTAACGTCCGCTCCTACAACTGCTACCAATCCCACAACAGAACCAACTACTGGCAGCACTACGACAGTAACATCCGCTCCTACAACTGCTCACCAATCCCACAACAGAACCAACTACTGGCAGCACTACGACAGTAACATCCGCTCCTACAACTGCTACTAATCCCACAACAGAACCAACTACTGGCAGCACTACGACAGTAACGTCCGCTCCTACAACTGCTACTAATCCCACAACAGAACCAACTACTGGCAGCACTACGACAGTAACATCCGCTCCTACAACGCTGCTGCCAATCCCACAACAGAACCAACTACTGGCAGCACTACGACAGTAACATCCGCTCCTAAAACTTTAACAAACCCCAAAAAAAAAAACCCCCCAAAACTGGCACATAGAGTACTCCGCTCCTACAACTGCTACCAATCCCACAACAGAACCAACTACTGGCAGCACTACGACAGTAACATCCGCTCCTACAACTGCTACCAATCCCACAACAGAACCAACTACTGGCAGCACTACGCTAACACCTACACGACAGTACACACGTCCGACCCCTCCTACAACTGCTACCAATCCCACAACAGAACCAACTACTGGCAGCACTACGACAGTAACATCCGCTAATCTCACAAAAAACACACACCACAACAACAACAAAATCCGCTCCTACAACTGCTACCAATCCCACAACAGAACCAACTACTGGCAGCACTACGACAATAACCCCATCGCTCCTAACCAATCCCACAACGAACCAACTACTGGCGCTACGACAGTCCAATCCTTACAACGTTAAATCCCACAACAGAACCAACTACTGGCAGCATTACGACAATAACGTCCGCTCCTACAACTGCTACCAATCCCACAACAGAACCAACTACTGGCAGCACTACGACAGTAACGTCCGCTCCTACAACTGCTACTAATCCCACAACAGAACCAACTACTGGCAGCACTACGACAGTAACGTCCGCTCCTACAACTGCTACTAATCCCACAACAGAACCAACTACTGGCAGCACTACGACAGTAACATCCGCTCCTACAACTGCTACTAATCCCACAACAGAACCAACTACTGGCAGCACTACGACAGTAACGTCCGCTCCTACAACTGCTACACAATGCCCAACAATCCCACAACAGAACCAACTACTGGCAGCACTACGACAGTAACGTCCGCTCCTACAACTGCTACTAATCCCACAACAGAACCAACTACTGGCAGCACTACGACAGTAACATCCGCTCCTACAACTGCTACCAATCCCACAACAGAACCAACTACTGGCAGCATTACGACAGTAACATCCGCTCCTACAACTGCTACCAATCCCACAACAGAACCAACTACTGGCAGCACTACGACAGTAACACGCTCTCCCCAACTACCAATCAACTGCTGGCAGCACATTACGACTAAGTCCGCTCCTACAACTGCTACCAATCCCACAACAGAACCAACTACTGGCAGCACTACGACAGTAACATCCGCTCCTACAACTGCTACCAATCCCACAACAGAACCAACTACTGGCAGCACTACGACAGTAACGTCCGCTCCTACAACTGCTACCAATCCCACAACAGAACCAACTACTGGCAGCACTACGACAGTAACATCCGCTCCTCCAATCCCACAACGAACCAACTACTGGCAGCTACGACAATAACCTCCTACAACTTACCAATCCCACAACAGAACCAACTACTGGCAGCACTACGACAGTAACGTCCGCTCCTACAACTGCTACCAATCCCACAACAGAACCAACTACTGGCAGCACTACGACAGTAACGTCCGCTCCTACAACTGCTACCAATCCCACAACAGAACCAACTACTGGCAGCACTACGACAGTAACGTCCGCTCCTACAACTGCTACCAATCCCACAACAGAACCAACTACTGGCAGCACTACGACAGTAACATCCGCTCCTACAACTGCTACCAATCCCACAACAGACCCCCCCACCAATCCCAAACGAACCAACTACTGGCAGCACTACGACAGTAACATCCGCTCCTACAACTGCTACCAATCCCACAACAGAACCAACTACTGGCAGCACTACGACAGTAACATCCGCCCTACAACTGCTACCAATCCCACAACAGAACACCAACTACTGGCAGCACTACGACAATAACGTCCGCTCCTACAACTGCTACCAATCCCACAACAGAACCAACTACTGGCAGCACTACGACAGTAACGTCCGCTCCTACAACTGCTACCAATCCCACAACAGAACCAACTACTGGCAGCACTACGACAGTAACATCCGCTCCTACAACTGCTACCAATCCCACAACAGAACCAACTACTGGCAGCACTACGACAGTAACATCCGCTCCTACTACAACTGCTACCAATCCCACAACAGAACCAACTACTGGCAGCACTACGACAGTAACGTCCGCTCCTACAACTGCTACTAATCCCACAACAGAACCAACTACTGGCAGCACTACGACAGTAACGTCCGCTCCTACAACTGCTACCAATCCCACAACAGAACCAACTACTGGCAGCACTACGACAGTAACGTCCGCTCCTACAACTGCTACCAATCCCACAACAGAACCAACTACTGGCAGCACTACGACAGTAACGTCCGCTCCTACAACTGCTACCAATCCCACAACAGAACCAACTACTGGCAGCACTACGACAGTAACGTCCGCTCCTACAACTGCTACCAATCCCACAACAGAACCAACTACTGGCAGCACTACGACAGTAACGTCCGCTCCTACAACTGCTACCTAATCCCACAACAGAACCAACTACTGGCAGCACTACGACAGTAACATCCGCTCCTACAACTGCTACCAATCCCACAACAGAACCAACTACTGGCAGCACTACGACAAGTAACGTCCGCTCCTACAACTGCTACCAATCCCACAACAGAACCAACTACTGGCAGCACTACCGCAGTCCGCTCCTACAACTGCTACTAATCCCACAACTAACTGGCAGTAGTAACGTCCGCTCCTACAACTGCTACTAATCCCACAACAGAACCAACTACTGGCAGCATTACGACAGTATAACCTCCGCTCCTACAACTGCTACCAATCCCACAACAGAACCAACTACTGGCAGCACTACGACAGTAACATCCGCTCCTACAACTGCTACAATCCCACAACAGAACCAACCTAAACACTACTGGCAGCACTACGACAATAACGTCCGCTCCTACAACTGCTACCAATCCCACAACAGAACCAACTACTGGCAGCACATTACGACAATAACGTCCGCTCCTACCAATCCTCCTCCACACACAGAACCAACTACTGGCAGCACTACGACAGTAACGTCCGCCTCCCAAACTGCTACTAATCCCACAACAGAACCAACTACTGGCAGCACTACGACAATAACGTCCGCTCCTACAACTGCTACCAATCCCACAACAGAACCAACTACTGGCAGCACTACGACAGTAACGTCCGCTCCTACAACTGCTACCAATCCCACAACAGAACCAACTACTGGCAGCACTACGACAGTAACGTCCGCTCCTACAACTGCTACCAATCCCACAACAGAACCAACTACTGGCAGCACTACGACAGTAACGTCCGCTCCTACAACTGCTACCTAATCCCACAACAGAACCAACTACTGGCAGCACTACGACAGTAACGTCCGCTCCTACAACTGCTACCAATCCCACAACAGAACCAACTACTGGCAGCACTACGACAGTAACGTCCGCTCCTACAACTGCTACCAATCCCACAACAGAACCAACTACTGGCAGCACTACGACAGTAACGTCCGCTCCTACAACTGCTACCAATCCCACAACAGAACCAACTACTGGCAGCACTATACGACAGTAACGTCCGCTCCTACAACTGCTACCAATCCCACAACAGAACCAACTACTGGCAGCACTACGACAATACGCCCCACACAGTAACATCCGCTCCTACAACTGCTACCAATCCCACAACAGAACCAACTACTGGCAGCACTACGACAGTAACGTCCGCTCCTACAACTGCTACCAATCCCACAACAGAACCAACTACTGGCAGCACTACGACAGTAACGTCCGCTCCTACAACTGCTACCAATCCCACAACAGAACCAACTACTGGCAGCACTACGACAGTAACGTCCGCTCCTACAACCGCTACCCCACAACGATAAAAACCCCCACAACTGCTACCAATCCCACAACAGAACCAACTACTGGCAGCACTACGACAGTAACGTCCGCTCCTACAACTGCTACCAATCCCACAACAGAACCAACTACTGGCAGCATTACGACAGTAACGTCCGCTCCTACAACTGCTACCAATCCCACAACAGAACCAACTACTGGCAGCACTACGACAGTAACGTCCGCTCCTACAACTGCTACCAATCCCACAACAGAACCAACTACTGGCAGCACTACGACAGTAACATCCGCTCCTACAACTGCTGCCTACACGAACCAATACTGCACAACAGAACTCGCAACTACTGCCAATCGCAACACCAACTACTGGCAGCACTACGACAGTAACATCCGCTCCTACAACGCCCCCAACGAACCAACTAACGTCCGCTCCTACAACTGCTACCAATCCCACAACAGAACCAACTACTGGCAGCACTACGACAATAACTCCGCAATAACATCCTACAACTGCTACCAATCCCACAACAGAACCAACTACTGGCGCAGCACTACGACAGTAACATCCGCTCCTACAACTGCTACCAATCCCACAACAGAACCAACTACTGGCAGCACTACGACAGTAACATCCGCTCCTACAACTGCTACCAATCCCACAACAGAACCAACTACTGGCAGCACTACGACAGTAACATCCGCTCCTACAACTGCTACCAATCCCACAACAGAACCAACTACTGGCAGCACTACGACAGTAACGTCCGCTCCTACAACTGCTACCAATCCCACAACAGAACCAACTACTACTGGCAGCACTACGACAGTAACATCCGCTCCTACAACTGCTACCAATCCCACAACAGAACCAACTACTGGCAGCACTACGACAGTAACGTCCGCTCCTACAACTGCTACCAATCCCACAACAGAACCAACTACTGGCAGCACTACGACAGTAACGTCCGCTCCTACAACTGCTACCAATCCCACAACAGAACCAACTACTGGCAGCACTACGACAGTAACATCCGCTCCTACAACTGCTACCAATCCCACAACAGAACCAACTACTGGCAGCACTACGACAGTAACGTCCGCTCCTACAACTGCTACCAATCCCACAACAACACGCCACTACTGGCAGCACTACGACGTAATCCTCGCTCCTACAACTGCTACCAATCCCACAACAGAACCAACTACTGGCAGCACTACGACAGTAACGTCCGCTCCTACAACTGCTACCAATCCCACAACGAACCAACTACTGGCAGCTACGACTAAACGTCCGCTCCTACAAGCTACTAATCCCACAACAGAACCAACTACTGGCAGCACTACGACAGTAACGTCCGCTCCTACAACTGCTACCAATCCCACAACAAGAACCAACTACTGGCAGCACTACGACAGTAACATCCGCTCCTACAACTGCTACCAATCCCACAACAGAACCAACTACTGGCAGCACTACGACAGTAACATCCGCTCCCAACAACTGCTACCAATCCCACAACGAACCCATACTGCTGGCGCACTACGACAGTAACACTCCCTACAACTGCTACCAATCCCCCAACAGAACCAACTACTGGCAGCACTACGACAGTAACATCCGCTCCTACAACTGCTACCAATCCCACAACAGAACCAACTACTGGCAGCACTACGACAGTAACATCCGCTCCTACAACTGCTACCAATCCCACAACAGAACCAACTACTGGCAGCACTACGACAGTAACATCCGCTCCTACAACTGCTACCAATCCCACAACAGAACCAACTACTGGCAGCACTACGACAGTAACGTCCGCTCCTACAACTGCTACCAATCCCACAACAGAACCAACTACTGGCAGCACTACGACAGTAACGTCCGCTCCTACAACTGCTACCAATCCCACAACAGAACCAACTACTGGCGGCAGCACTACGACAGTAACGTCCTCTCCTACAACTGCTACCAATCCCACAACAGAACCAACTACTGGCAGCACTACGACAGTAACGTCCGCTCCTACAACTGCTACCAATCCCACAACAGAACCAACTACTGGCAGCACTACGACAGTAACGTCCGCTCCATCCCCTCTCACAACTGCTACCAATCCCACAACAGAACCAACTACTGGCAGCACTACGACAGTAACATCCGCTCCTACAACTGCTACCAATCCCACAACAGAACCAACTACTGGCAGCACTACGACAGTAACATCCGCTCCTACAACTGCTACCAATCCCACAACAGAACCAACTACTGGCAGCACTACGACAGTAACGTCCGCTCCTACAACTGCTACCAATCCCACAACAGAACCAACTACTGGCAGCACTACGACAGTCAACGTCCGCTCCTACAACTGCTACCTGCTAAATCCCACAACAGAACCAACTACTGGCAGCACTACGACAGTAACATCCGCTCCTACAACTGCTACCAATCCCACAACAGAACCAACTACTGGCAGCACTACGACAGTAACATCCGCTCCTACAACTGCTACCAATCCCACAACGAACCAACTACTGGCAGCACTACGACAGTAACATCCGCTCCTACAACTGCTACCAATCCCACAACAGAACCAACTACTGGCAGCACTACGACAGTAACGTCCGCTCCTACAACTGCTACCAATCCCACAACAGAACCAACTACTGGCAGCACTACGACAGTAACGTCCGCTCCTACAACTGCTACCAATCCCACAACAGAACCAACTACTGGCAGCACTACGACAGTAACATCCGCTCCGCTCCCCCACAACTGCTACAATCCAACGAACCAACTACTGCGCACTACGACAGTAACGTCCGCTCCTACAACTGCTACCAATCCCACAACAGAACCAACTACTGGCAGCACTACGACAGTAACATCCGCTCCTACAACTGCTACCAATCCCACAACAGAACCAACTACTGGCAGCACTACGACAGTAACATCCGCTCCTACAACTGCTACTAATCCCACAACAGAACCAACTACTGGCAGCACTACGACAGTAACATCCGCTCCTACAACTGCTACCAATCCCACAACAGGAACCAACTACTGGCAGCACTACGACAGTAACATCCCCCCCTCCTACAACTGCCACATCCTACAACGAACCAACTACTGGCAGCGCACTACGGTAACCCCCCCCTACAACTGCTACCAATCCCACAACAGAACCAACTACTGGCAGCACTACGACAAACAGTAACCCGCTCCTACAACTGCTACCAATCCCACAACTGAACCAACTACTGGCAGCACTACGACAGTAACATCCGCTCCTACAACTGCTACCAATCCCACAACAGAACCAACTACTGGCAGCACTACGACAGTAACATCCGCTCCTACAACTGCTACCAATCCCACAACTGAACCAACTACTGGCAGCACTACGACAATAACCCCCCCGAACCTCCCCCCAACTGCACCACTACTGGCAGCACTACGACAGTAACATCCGCTCCTACAACTGCTACCAATCCCACAACAGAACCAACTACTGGCAGCACTACGACAGTAACATCCGCTCCTACAACTGCTACCAATCCCACAACAGAACCCCAACTACTGGCAGCACTACGACAGTAACATCCTCTCCCACAAGCTACCACTCCCACAACTGAACCAACTACTGGCAGCACTACGACAGTAACGTCCGCTCCTACAACTGCTACCAATCCCACAACTGAACCAACTACTGGCAGCACTAACGACAGTAACGTCCGCTCCTACAACTGCTACTAATCCCACAACGGAACCAACTACTGGCAGCACTACGACAGTAACGTCCGCTCCTACAACTGCTACCAATCCCACAACGGAACCAACTACTGGCAGCACTACGACAGTAACGTCCGCTCCTACAACTGCTACCAATCCCACAACTGAACCCACTACTGGCAGCACTACGACAGTAACATCCTCTCCTACAACTGCTACCAATCCCACAACAGAACCAACTACTGGCAGCACTACGACAGTAACATCCGCTCCTACAACTGCTACCAATCCCACAACAGAACCCACTACTGGCAGCACTACGACAGTAACATCCGCTCCTACAACTGCTACCAATCCCACAACTGAACCAACTACTGGCAGCACTACGACATAACTCCAAGAACAACCCCTCCTACAACTGCTACCAATCCCACAAATGAACCCACTACTGGCAGCACTACGACAGTAACCTCCGCTCCTACAACTGCTACCAATCCCACAACTGAACCAACTACTGGCAGCATAGCACTACGACAGTAACCACCGCTCCTACAACTGCTACCAATCCCGCAACTGAACCCACTACTGGCAGCACTACGACAGTAACAACCTCTCCTACAACTGCTGCCAATCCCGCAACTGAACTCACTACTGGCAGCACTACGACAGTAACAACCTCTCCTACAACTGCTGCCAATCCCACAACGGAACCAACTACTGGCAGTACTACGACAGTAACGTCCGCTCCTACAGCTGTTACCAATCAAACAACGGAATCAACTACTGGCAGCACTACGACAGTAACGTCCGCTCCTACAACTGTTACCAATCCCACAACTGAACCCACTACTGGCAGCACTACGACAGTGACGTCCGTACCTAAAGCTGCTACCAATCCCACAACAGAACCAACTACTGGCAGCATTACGACAGTAACTTCCGCGACTATAACTGCTACCAATCCCACTACAGAACCAACTGCTGGGAGTACTACGACAGTAACATCCGCTCCTACATCTGCTACCAATCCCACAACAGAACCAACTACTGGCAGCACTACGACAGTAACCTCTGTACCTAGAGCTGCTACCAATCCCACAACGGAACCCACTACTGGCAGCACAACGATAGAAATATCTACTCATACTCCTGTCACCAATCTCACAACGACACCAACTGTTGTCAGCACTAAGACAGAAACATCTACTCATGCTCCTGGCACCAATACCTCAACGACAACTACTGTTTTCAGCACTAAGCCAGAAACATCTACTCCTGCTTCTGTCACCAAAGCCACAACGATACCAACTGTTCTGAGCACTAAGCGAGAGATATCTACTCATGCTCTTGTCACCAATGCTACAACTACACCAACTGTCGTCAGCACCACGAAAGAAACATCTACTCCTGCTTCTGTCACCAAAACCACAAAGACACCAACTGTTCTCAGTACTAAGACAGGAACATCTACTCATGCTCTTGTCACCAATGCCACAACAACACCAACTGTTGTCAGCACTAAGACAGAAACATCTCCTTCTCCTGTCACCAATACCACAACGACACCAACTGTTGTCAGCTATAAGACAGAAACATCTCATGTTGCTGTCACCAATGCCATAACGGCACCAACTGTTGTTAGCACTAAAACAGAAACATCTCCTTCTCCTGTCACCAATGCCACCACGACACCAAATGTTGTCAGCACTAAGACAGAACCATCTCCACCTGCTCCTGTCACCAATGCCACAACGACACCAACTGTTCTCAGCACTAAGACAGAAACATCTCCTTCTCCTGTCACCCATTCCACAACGACACCAACTGTTGTCAGCACTAAGACAGAAACATCTACTCATGCTCCTGTGACCAATGCCACAACGACACCAACTGTTCTCAGCACTAAGACAGAAATATTTCCTTCTCCTGTCACCAATACCACAACGACACCAATTGTTGTCAGCACTAAGACAGAAACATCTCCTCATGCTCTTGTCACCAATGCCACGACACCAACTGTTGTCAGCACTAAGACAGAAACATCTCCTCCTGTCACCAATACCACAACAACACCAACTATTGTCAGCACTAAGACAGAAACATCTCCTCTTTCTCCTGTCACCAATACCACAACGACACTAACTGTTGTAAGCACTAAGACAGAAACATCTACTCATGCTCCTGTCACCAATACCATAACGACACCAACTGTTCTCAGCACTAAGCGAGAGACATCTACTCATGCTCCTGTTACCAATGCCACAACGACACCAACTGTTCTCAGCACTAAGCGAGATACATCTTTTCATGCTCCTGTCAGCAATGCCACCACGACACCAACTATTGTCAGCACTAAGACAGAAACATCTCCTAATGCTCCTGTAACCAATAGCACAACGACACCAACTGCTGGCAACACTAAGACAGAAACATCTATGCATGCTCCTGTCACTGATGCCACAACGACACTAAATGTTGTCAGCACTAAGGCAGAAACATCTCCTCATGCTCCTGTAATCAATAACACGACGACACCAACTGTTGTCAGCACTAAGACAGAAAAATCTACTCTTGCTGCTGTCACCAATACCACAACGACACCAACTGTTGTCAGCACGAAGACAGAAACATCTACTCTAGCTCCTGTCACCATTACCACAACGCCATCAACTGTTGTCAGCACTAAAACAGAAACATCTACTCATGCTGCTGTCACCAATACCACAACGACACCAACTGCTGGCAACACTAAGACAGAAACATCTACGCATGCTCCTGTCACCAAAACATTAACGACATTAACTGTTGTCGGCACGAAGACAGAAACATCTTCTCCTACCCCGGTCACCAATTCCACAATGACACCAACTTTTCTCAGCACTAAGACAGAACTATCTACCTATGCTCCTGTCAGCAATGCCACAACGACACCAACTAACACGTCCACCCTAATATTATCCTTGCCTACAGAAACCACAAGGAGTGTTGAAACCACAACAGCATATCCGACTGCGCCTCCGGATACAGGTAACTGTGTAAATGTTATAATGAAATAAAAGTTATTACGTAAATGTAATAAATTTATTACAGGTAATTATGTAAATATTATTATTTTTAAGTCTGATTCTAAAAGTCAGTAAATCATATACTGCTTCGGAACTATTTATCTATTTATCTCAGATACCTAATGTAACAAAATTTTTAGCTTATAGCATTCTTACACTTACAAAAAGGTTTGACGATGCAGCGTTCTGATAGATGGTCTTTCAATTTACTGAAACATCTTCCTTCGAATAAACCCTAACCCTAGCTTTGCTTTAAATTTATAAATCAATACAATGTCATGTATCAAGTAAAACTCTGTATCATGTTAAACTATAATTCCTGATGCACATGCAAATGCACAGTAATTCTTCAGTTACTTTTTACTTTTCGTTATTGTCCAGAGGAGCATTTATTAACTTAAGTTACTGCTTACTGCAGTCCAAAAGCGACTATGGTTTTAATGGTCCCCGAGAAACCAGTACCTCAATCTCTTGGACAAGTCGAGACACAGTTCCAGTATCTGTCAGAAAAGTGCACTGAAGAATGGTTCCAATCTTCAGCAGACGATGCTTCGTATTTTACACTACTGCTTGATCGATTCTTCCGGAATATTTACAAAACTAAATAAACATTATAAGAAGCCACTTTTAATTTGTAGGATTGATTTCGATTTTAATACAAAACTCTTGTATGTGATTCATTCGTTATTTTGTATAATTTAAGGTAACTTGCTGTATGCATTTGAGTTTGAGATGACAATCAAGGGCACATTTGTTCCAAATTTAGAACAGGATGAAGATTTTATTTCTTCTGTAAATGACACGGTAAGATATATACGAGTGTCTACCAAACCTGTAGAAAACCTTGCAATTTCAGATCTCAGTTTCAGTTAATGTTTCTAAATACACGTACTGTATACAGATTTCTTTCGTCATGAAAAATATTTTAAACATAAAAGGGGGCCATGATGGCCCTATATCTCTCAACTGAGTACCATTGCACCAAAAGACAATAAAGTACATGTAGTTAAAAAGATCATGATCAAGGTCGGCCGAAGACAATTTTAAAATCTGCTTGAAATAAACTGTACACACGGTCCAAATTTCATTACAAAAGCTTCAAAAGCAAAAACGTAAGTGACAAAAGTCAAGATCAACGTACATGGTGACCTAATGCTAGGCTAAGCTCTAGGCCTTACAGTTTCTGACAAGAACATTTTTTAATTTAACTATACTATGTAAAGCATATGACATACTCGGTAAAGCGTATGACCCCGCTGGGTGGGGCCACATTTGACCCCAGGGATGTAATTTGAACAGTCTTGATAGAAGTCTACTATACAGTGTCACACAGTTTCTCACACCAAAGATCTAAGTTCAGTGTCTTTCAGTTTTGGAGAAAAAGATGTTTAAAGTTTTTCAAAGTTGTTGCCATAGCAACCAGAGTTCTGTCTGGAATGGAATTATTTGGACATCTTTGGTAGAGTTTCATGCAAGGAACATTCCTGCCATGTTTAATCAAAACTGGCTGAGTGGTCAGGAGATGTCATTAGAAGAAAATGACGTACGGACTGATGAAACTGTATGTTGAAAAGGAATCAGAATTTGTCTTTTTGAATTTACCAGTCATATTCTTCGAATTTGAACACACTTCTATAGTCTCCTTTGGTTTTAGTTATGATGCAAAGAAGTTATCAGGAATAATTCAATCACGATAATTTTCTCTGCAACAATGAAGCATTTCTGTAGACATAGATGTGCATGTACATTGTACAGGCCACAATATAACATGTGCACGTTTGATATGGGCCTACTCCTTGATATTTTTTCATTCTGCGCTTCATTTCCTCCACTACGGGTACATGTAATGGTTTTCTCTACACATCTTTAAAGGAATGCATGTATGTGTACTCATTTGCTATTTGTGTTCACTTTTATCGCAAATCTTTTCGACCCATGTTCATAAATAACATATATATATTTTTATTATTTTACTTTTATCATATTATCATCTCATATAACGTGACAAGTGTTCACATATTTATTCATGTATATTTCAGCTGATGCGGTATGTGTTTACAAGCATACATGGGGTCACGTTGCGTTTCTCTTTTAGGTGAGTTTTCTTTGTTAAATACGAGTAACCTAAAAAAATCCTTCCTGGGTAGGACCAGTACTGCAATGCTATCCTCAGTAATAAACGGCTAACTTTCTCGCATAAAGAGATATGTTCTGTAGCATGGCACGAAAACATAACCTCAATCAATGAGAGGTTACAGTGATTTCAGATCAGCGCCTATAACCACCTTTGCGTAGTTGCTGCAAAAATCCTTGTATGCCCAATAACACTGTTTACATTACCGTAAACTTTTGAATATGTCGTGACGAATCTATCACCGTTTTGTGTCATTTGTGTCAATTTTTTTCTAACTACAGCAAACGAACACAACAACAAAAATAAGTACATGTAATAACTGTATAAATATTTATTGCCAGCAATAATACATGCAATTTGAATTTGAAATGATTAACGTTTCATACACATGTTAAGAAATACAGTTTTTTTTATTTTTTCTCAGGAGAGGTAGCATAATAACCACAATTGATGCAAAAATGGAAAAGTCGAAGCTGGAAAAACAGAATTTAACCATCACTGAGGCATTAGATCAAATTGAAAACAATACGGAAAATAATAAATACGCATTGAATACAAGCAAGGGGCAAGTGGATGGTGATACATTTGTGAAAAATATACAAACCAACGTTGGTAAGTGATGTCGTAATTTGCAAAGTTGTAGTTGTGTTGGTTTAACGCCAGTTTCAACTGTACCAGGCGGACAATTTACTTAACCATCGTTCCTAGGAAGTAGCAGCCCTTGAACATGTTCCTCTGTAAGAAACTGCCAACAGTTTCACATAAAGAAATATGTTCGATAGCAGGACTTGAACTTATAACCTTCTGTCAACTGAAATAGCTGATTGGTATAAAACACTAGTCTTCTATTTATCTCTAATTATCATATAACTTATAAATAAGCTTCATTTTATTGGCTGAGCTGCCGTCAGTCAGAGACGAAGCATTTTATAAGCACGGCAATCTAGTTTTATTTAAGACATTTGTAATTAATGAGGACATGACCAGACGGTTAAGCCAGAAAGAACGTTGAAGAGTAATTCTAACATTTATTTATGTACAGAAAGATTTATTCAATCGGAAGATCAATGTTTGTACCAGACCAATGCATGTCAACCCTCACATTTTTACACGTGTAGAAACGGCGAAAACGGCACTTGCAAACACAAATGTGTTCAAGGAACAACCGATATCTGTGGGGATCACGGTCAATGTTTCTTTGACTTCGCAAACGATGTAAAGTCATGCAGGTACTACCGAGACCTTAAAGTTATGTGCACTTGTTTGTTGGTAGCATTTTAAAAAAATTGTTTTATAAACGCATTTGTAGTATATGACTTTTAATGTTTGGTTATTTTGCTGGGTTTTTAATTCCATATTTAGTTCAACATACATGTGTATTTCATGAAACAAGAAATATAATTATGACAGTTAGGCTAATGTCAAACATGTATTACAACTCTTAAAGGAAGTAGCTATATGGTTACATATTTTTTATTTTGATGTAAAAGTACTGAATTGCATTACACTAAAAGTACTTTGAAGCTTTTTTTCTAATTTCATTAGTACGTAAATCTTATTCCCGATTTGTTGTTTTGTCAGGTGTAAAAGTACATCATTCCATGTTTACCACGGAGACCGTTGTCAGGAATCCACGGCAACCAAGGAGTTTGTGCTGGCGGTATCACTGGGTGCTGGGGGCGGTATTGTACTGATTATGTTCGTAATTATCATCTGTTTGTGTGCAAGAAGACATGCAAACTCAAAAAGTAACATGAGGTAGGAATTATAGTCAATAATTTTTATTGTTCAGTGTTTTTTCTCATTTCTATAGCTTAAAATAAAACATGTAAGCGTTGAACATTGTAAACTTATCACAATAAGAAATCGTGCTGCACCTGAAAAATTATAGACTAGTTTTCGCAAAGCAAAATAAAACTATACATATCACCACCTGTAAACCGAATTCACTCTCATCCGAGTATAATTTTCCTTGTAACTACGGAAGCGTATAATGGTCGCCAGATGCTATATTAATGTAGATTTGATGCAATAATATCGCGTCATGTTTGAGAACTTATGAAGAAAATGCAACATAATAATAGAAATAATGGCATGATAATTGTAGCATTCGTTGCTAAAGTATAAGCAAACAAAATCATTTTGAACGGTGTAGTTTTTGAACGACATATCTAATTTGCTTGTGTAAGATAATTTATGACTAAAGATGAGTTAATATCTAGCTCCAACATCAGTAGATGAGTGATGAAAATGTTCTCTTTTAAGCTAACCAGAGCACAAAATGCTCAAAGGTAAGCTATTGTGATCATCCGATGTCCCTCGTCTGTCTGTTATCTCTCTGTCCACACTTACCTTGTGAATACTCTAGATACCACCTTTTAAGTCAAATCATCATGAAAATTGGTCAGAATATTTGTATTGATGATTTTAACCGGGCCAAGCAGCGTTAAAACCTAGATCACCATGTCAAATAATAGGAAAAATATTGTAAACATTGTAGAAGCCACATTTTGTACTCAAACAATCCTTAAAATTTGTTTTGATGAAATGTGGGTCATTATTGAAACTGTGTTTCGTGGGATCAAAACCTAGTTCAAAAGGCAACTAATAGAAAAACCTTGTGATCACTCAAGAAGCCAAATCTGCACCCAATCATCCTGATTATTGGTCAGAATAAATGTCTTGATAAATGCTAGATCAAGTTTGAAATTGGGTCACATGGAATCAAAATCTAGGTCACAATGTGAAATCATAGAACATCAACATTCTAGACTTCACATTTTGAACCAGATCATCTTGAAAGTTAGTCAGAATGTATGTTCTAATGAACTCTAGGTTAAGTTTTTAACCGGGTCTCGTTGGGTCAAAAACTAGAACTTCTTTTCAAGTCATAAAAAAACTACGAACACTCTAGAAACCACCTTTGACACCCATGCATCAGTCATCTTGAAAATAAGCCAGAGTGCTTTAGTCAAGATCGAAACTGCGTAACATGGGGTCAAAAGTTAGGTCACCAGGTACATTGATTTTGCCTTTTTTTCTTTTTTTTAAGTTACAATGAAATTTGGACTGTTTTGCAAGCAGATTTAAATACTGTCCTCGCTGACATTGACCTTTTGACCCACTTCTTGTCTTTTGGAGCGCTAGTGCTCATGAGAACGATATAGGGCCATCTTGGCCCTCTTGACGGTAAATGATGATGTTTGTGTTAAGCTTTGCGCGAGAAAACAGCAAATGTTCGTCAGATGAGACCTTGATTTGCAAAGCAATATGTGTCGGATTTTGTAAAAATTCTCTTTAATAACTGTGTTTACAAGCTATAATATTGTGATTGCTTTTTGACGTCTAACGTGTTACGGAAACAGACCACTTTGTTTTTAAGCAGTTGTTTTATTTTTGCATTTAATAACGCACAACTGTTAAATGATATTAAGCAAAGTCAACATGCTGCCACACATATGTCTAGTTGACATATAAAGTAACTGGCAACCATTATTAGTTTCCGTATGTTACTGTAATTATCTAACTTTTTTGCAAAATGTTGTTGCCATGGTATTTGGATTAATCTGGTGATACATGTATATCTCCCCAGTATTCTCATGGCAATCTGTGCTACTGCAGATAAAAATTATAACCCAGTTTACTAAACTACTGTCTCTGAGTGACAAGAAGTAGTGGTGGTGTCCTTAGTCAAGACACGGATAATTCCACATTGCTCTGTCTGTCTGTCTGTCTCTCTCTACAAGGTTGCTTCCAGCTGAAGTGAATCTATTAGAACTTCTTGTGCAATCGAAAGTAAATAAAATTACTTGTAGAATAGATGAAAAAATACTGTCAATGAAATTTATTTGTAATTTACACAAATTTCGGTTTTCTCAATCTCTTAAAACTCTCGACACTTACTCTAAATGGAATTAACCTAGAACAGAGAGACACTTGGGAGGGGGGGTGCGTGGGTTGGGGGGCTGTGGAATGATTGGGTCTTGTCTAAGGACATAACCACCATAGCACCGGTGAGGATCGTAACAAGGACAATCCGTGCTACCTCAGAGCTGTCGCGGTTCAACGACATTTACAATGTATTCAATTATTTCAGCGGGTATATTGCATCCGACTTGGAATTTGGTACGAATGAGGAAGCATTAAGGGGACAAAGTGTCCGGTCAGATCAAGATAATACTAGTCATCTGTACGGAAGATATCACCGTTCACATGGACAATTTAATCAGGTATGTACGGAAGAGATCACCGTTCACCTGGATATTTTAATCAGGTATGTACGGAAGGTATCGCCGATCACATGGACATTTTAATCAAGTGTGTACGGTAGATATCGCCGTTCTATTACTTACAATAATGACTAGTCTGATGTCGTTTTGTTTAGTTTTGGTGAGACTAATTTGCAATTTTCTGGATGACTTTTTATTGCGAGTGTAAATAGTAACTTACTTCAGGTTATTCAAATAATTATGGTCTATTTCAGGCATTTGAACCGTTTTTCACCGGAAGTCAACGAGGAGGACCGCCACTATATCTTCCCTGGGACAGTGACCAAGATGCCAGCTCAGATATTGCGCGATGCTATTCCTCAATAGACACCAGAGCTGATGTAAGTGTGCGGACAAATATACCTACCAAAAGTTGTAGAAAAGGATGAATATTGTATCCAGTGCAATGCAGGGAACTTCAATTCATGTTGCTTCCACACGTCTCCTGTTTCTTAATAATTTTAATGTAAGGATCATCTGTGTCTTTGATGATTGCTCTCATGCTTTAGGCAGCTGAAGTTTCTATAACCTATGTAGTGTTATAGTTTCTGCCAACTTTTTGTTTTGATTCGTTTCGTAGAGTTTGTTAAACTGACAAATAAAAACGTAAGATATGTATTATAGACGTTAATTAACGACTGAGCATGGTCGGGGCGTATAATCGGCCCTCGGGCGCATTATAGCACTGGGGCTAAAACCCTCGTGTCATATCCTCCTTGCGGACCGATTATCGCATCTCGACCCGAATTAGCCGAGTATTATCCTCTAAGTATATACCCATTGTACATCGTGTTAAAGGCAGCCGACTGCGATAATGTAACAGCTTTAAGAAGTATGTCTGATAAAGACTGTGATTTTTCGCACGTGAAACTTTTACGTTACACTCCTGTCGTTTATGTCATATTATGCGAAAATGCAGATGAAATGTAGATGCCGATACAAAAGTGTCGCTTGCCCTCTCTTCTTCCGTAAGCTGATCGACACCTGTCGTAGCACTATAATCTTTTAACAATTTGTCACTGACCAATCAAGATGCTTTAAATCCTCAGTTAATTTATATTACATTAGATCTACGTTCCTTTTTACCACGAATAAATCTGTTTTATCTCTATGCAGGTGTATATTGAATATATAATCTCTGCATAGTTTCCTGTGCTTGTAGTATGCCAACTGCTTTTACGAACGATCGTCAGACATAATCAAAGAAAACAATTTTCTATTAGTATTTCTTGCCTGTAACATAAACAGTTGCAAAGTATTTTTATTTTCAGTATTCAATTCAACGACCACAAGTATCATCTCAGCCTAATGAAGTGTATAGCAGCACGTATTTAAATGTAAGTATATCGGCTTCTGACTGATTGCATTTGATTTATCACTCGGTCTTTCAATTTGGGCGAAGTTCGTAGTAGGAAATAACTATATTAAAAGTATGTTGGGCATGTGTCAATCATGCCAACAATTGATGAGCTAAATATGGAGCTAAATATCGAGTCTTTCGGTTTTCCACCAGAAACCTTCATTCCGATTCAAAAATACAAATATGTGAAAAGGTTGATAATGAAATGCTAATACAGTACAGCCCAGGCGGATTCCGTTTCTGTCGCACTATAGCTCGGTGGGTTTTACACCGCAGGAGCAGAAAATCCACGCGGCATCGCGCGGCGTAAGGATGTAGATTTATGCATAATATTGAAACCTGCATCAGCACTTAGTCTAACAAATTTCTAAAATTAACTTTCCCAGCTTTCAAGTTTGATGATAACATAAAATGTTTCAAAGGGTGATACCTAAAATATTACTGAATATATAACAGTGCAGAACTGATCATGATCTGCACTGATTGAAAATCTATGCAGAAGAACTTGCTGCTATTATGGCAATTGATACTTATCAAATCAGCGATCTCTCGGCCCTGACTGCATCATCATAAACAGTATGTGAATGTAAAAAGTAAAATTCACTAAAAGTACAAGTAACAGTCTAAATACTGCCTTTCCACTTATCTTTGGAACCTTATTATGTGAGTATAATGCTCCTAATTCACGTTATCCTTGGACCGTTGCTGCAACATCAACAAATGTTCAACTGGTTCATTTAAGTGATAATCCGACCCGTTTTTAGGAAATTATTGAGCACAAACTGTTCTATATGCGTGCATTTGAAAACAGTAATTTAAAATGCATTCAGAAAACACGTTAGACGTTTACACATGTACTTTTTCATAACACATCTTATAAGCTGCATACAGGAACAAACTTGCTCTACAAACGTTTTGCAACAGAAACCCCCGTCCGTACAGCGAACCGCCCCGCCCGGCTCCGCCCCGCCCCACACCCCAAATCCAACGACCAGCCGCATGATGATATGGGTTATACTTGACGAGTGATAACCATAAATGCATGTTATAAATATTCATTAACTAATATGTATGCTATAAGTTAATGTCACACATAACAGCAACACAATTTCTATAAAAGTCAAAGCTGCAGCGACACGTAGTTTCGACAGACACCTCGAATTTTAAGTCTTGAAAATGGATTTTACGCGTAATGTTGTTTTGGTTATATAAACAAATGATATAGAATTAATTCCGAGATACAGCCGTTGTTGTTGGTGAAGGCCAAACCGAGTTTTAGTAATTTTATTAGGTGGGCAATTTACCTAACAATCGGTCCTGGGAAGAACCAATACTAGATAATTTGACTTTGATCCTTCGTAAGATACTGCCAACTTTCTCACATAAAGAGACATGTCGGTACGAGGGCTCGAACCCATTAACCTCAGTCTATAAGAGGTTACAGTGATTTTAAGTCAGCAACTCTAACACCCGACCATAAGGTAGATTCGAGATCCAGCCTATGATTATGATATCTTTCATACTCCTCTACGTGTCACAAGACTATAGAGTAGAGAGTCGTTACCATAGTATCGTGTAGCACATATGGCAGCTACTATAACAGGTCCTTCTTACGAAATACTGGTTAGGTTTGAGTTCAGTAAGCAGTCATCGGGTGTAGTTGATATCAATTTTATATTAATATAATATACAATAAATGTATGAAATTGGTATGTCTAACTAAACTAAGTTCTGACTAAAATAATATGATTCGCCTTTTCAACAGAACACAACAGAGCTCCTAGATGATACGCCAAGACGTTAAATAACAGACATGAACACTTCACTGCGACAGCACACTGAAACAAGAGACAAATATCTGTGATATGTATTGAATGTGCGGCTAAATCTGTAACTGGCACTTAGTGGATACGTGTTACGCAGTAGTTGAAAGTGCAACTATGTTACTGTTCTGTTTTCGTTATATATACGCAGAGTGTTGACAGTGATTATGTAGCCAGTATGAAACTTTTTTGTTATGAGTATCATTGTGTTATTATGTTCGATTTACTATCAAGCAATATTGTAAACATGTTACTAGTTGTATTAGTTGTATATAGCTACAGTAAAACGAAGCAATATGTGTGTTTGATCTTAAGTTTTTAGCTCATCTTAGCACAACGTGGATCACTTTATACGTCGTCGTCCCGCGTGCGCATCCTGCAACCGCTACACTTTCGATTCAAGTTTGCTATCAAGGCCATATCTCAATAATCTTTCTTCTTAGTCATCAAAGCTACTAAATTACACAGGTTTGATAACTCATAATGGAATGTGTTGCAAGTATTGATCCCTTTTCACTTAGAAAATTTCCTCTCTGGTTAAAGTGTGATTCAAGTTTCACAGGCAGTTACTATTAGTAGTAACCACTTATGAGAATGATTTGGAAATGTAGTAATGTATTTAGGGGTATTAAACAACCAAGTTAGGTAACTCTTGAATGAATTTGTCATAAATCATGGCCCTTGTCTAACTTGGAAATTTTGTTTTCAGTACCACAAATGGTTCACTTAGGTTAACATTACGGTATGTCAGCTAAAATGCATTGGAATGTAAAAATTGCATCATACTATGTAGAAAGCAGAAAATATTATAATATCCAAAATTGAAATAAGGCAATTTTGTCGTACGTTCGGTGGCCAAAATTCAGTATTAAGACGTGTATATGTGACAAATATGTGTTAAAAGGAAAACCACTATAGTTTTAAAAATGTATCACGTTTTATGTTAAACTAGAAAAAGAACACTAGATATGAAAAAGGTAGAAGCCTTGTCTTGATTGAAAATGTATTCCGTGGCCTATTTTCTAAGGAAATTGAGTTTTCCAAGATTTGACGGAATCCATTTTAACACACACAGACCATTTTGATACGATACGATTTTCATTTCTGTCAATCGTCTTAAGAAAGTGTTATGCAAGAGTTGTATTTTATCTTCACTAGAGAGGTTGAGATTTGAGACAAGGGCGTGTACGGGTACCATAAATTTCAGAGAATTGCATAACTTACTTGTATTTGTAATTAAATGTCATAATAACTTCTTTATCTAGTTATTCAAATATGTTATTTTCGCTTATTTTCACTAGATAAAACAATTATTAAGTTTATTTTTAATCGTGCACGAGTTGTATCCCTTTGATCGATACAAGAAGTATCTGTTATACGGGTTCTTTAATTTTGATAACTTCTTTTCACTTTTTGAGTGCTTTCGAAAGAATGATATTATATAGCAAGCGGTGTATGCACTTTTAGCATATCGGAATACAGAAACAAATGCCTTAGAGAGCGTGCAAATCTTTATTGCACGACCCATCAGGGCCGGGCATATAGTAGTGGCTTAAGAATGTGCCATGGATTCGGATTTGACCATTTTTTTCCTTTCGAGTCATATTTTTCTGTAAAATTGCGTTCTTCACTCGAAAAGTAAAATTCTCATTAAAATTCTCACGTGTTAATCGCCACAAAAATGAAATTGTTCTTATGTCATTGCCGTTTGGTGTATTATTTGCTGCTTGGTGGATCATATATTTGCACTTCGAATCGGATTTGATCCTTTCAGCCTTTCAAGTTATTCGCGTATGCCTATTAAAAATTATGTCATTCTTGCTTTACACATCACGTCACCTGTTTACGTAGTGAAATTTGGAAAAGTGGATTCTGTAAAGAAGGTTAGTTATTACCAACAAATTATTATGTGTTTGTTATCAATGCATTTTGAGTGTTAATTCACATGCGTTGTTTGATATTGTAGACTAAACTAAAGTTTTAGCAAGTCGCCCAAAGTGATGACTTACTTATAAATTGACAAAAATAAGTAGGATGATTGTGAAGACTTTTTGCTCAGTTACGGAGTTTTATAGGATTATATAACTAACTTTTTGTCAAGCCGACATTTTGATGTATGTTATTAATGCGTATAAATTGAAGTTCTTCAAGACGTAAAATGTAAACAATAGACCATGTGACTTTTGGCGCGAATTTACTACACATAACAGTGTACATATGCTACTACACTCGACAGGTGGCGCTGTCCAAGGTTTTTCCAATTATTAAGCGAGCTATTTTTAAACATTCTAGTGTCATGTACAGTTCTTCATGTTCTACTAGTCGAAATATTAGAACGTTTGGGACAGCGTGATAACTTTTTATGTTCAAAATATCTGAAGTTTCCGACATGTATGTTGATGTTTAATTTATTGGAGTAAGTAAATTTGACCAGTATTCTATGACATTTTTTTTAACATTATTGTTTTCTAACAATCAATGTGCAGTTGACAATTGTCCTAAATGTAAGACCTGACATAACTCATATCGCTTTTTACGTTAATTTTAATTGATATTTTACATTTTTTATTTTTCATGTTATGTCAGGTCTTATCGCTAAACTGGAATAACGTATAGCACAAGAAAATATAGCTTTAGATCTCGATTTTGATCTAAAAGTTTTCTGACAAAAACAACTGAAATTTTTACACCAAGTGTGAAGAAAAAAAATAATAATAAAAATAATAATCTTTGTGACAGCAATTAAAATTAATATTTACCCTAATTGTAGTTAATAATCCGATTTAATTAAAAATCCAGTATGCAGCACGTTAAAGCTTTGAATAGAGGCACGGTAATAACCAATGGTATTCCTGGTATAAACATGATTTGCATATCAGAAACATTTCTTGGACGGAATTTACCCTTTTTTATCCCGTACATAGAAATAAAATTTATCAATACTTTTCCATCTTTTATTTGATTTATTTAATATCTAAATTTAGAAAATGTACAATTATTATGAAAATAACTCGATTTACAAATGATGACATTTGGAGGGAAATATTTTTGGCCTGACGCTGATCAAGTTTAATTGTCCCGAAACAAGATGGTGGCACAGTATATGTAAACAATCGATACTAAAAGAATGAAGTGACATTTCGTGGGTAATAATGGATTATAAATCATTTTTGCCTATTATAGTTGAAGCAAAATAATTTTTATTTCATATGGGTATAAATGAAACCGCTTTTGTCATGTTTGATAAATGAAAGTTATGCTACACCATTTTGATACTAAACTTTTAGACGTCGAAAAAGGCTTTGATAGTAAAAGATGTAAAATGTCAGAATATTGAATGTTGAACATAAAATGACAACTTTTTCAGTCTAATTATTTGGACTACAGTTGACAATTAATGACATGATCATATGACTGTTCTCGTACAGTTGATAAGGCAGTTCCAGATCATAGGAGTTCAGGATCACATCATTGTGTACACTTCATTGGCTGAAATAATCATTTAGTTCTTAGCAAGAATATTTGCTGCAATGAGGCGAATAAAATACCAAAATATATCTTTTGCAGATCGCTGGAATGTGAAGAAACTTCTCATTTTGTCAATCTATCTGATCCGGAACTCCTACAACACTGACACAACACAATCAAGATAATTATTATTTTTAAACAAGAAAATGTTTTTATATTTCCAACATGTCAATGTGTCATGATATTGTTGTATGTAAAAAAACAGGTTTTATTTTACAGGTGTCTTTTTGCATATTAGTTTTATTTTGACAAGATCTGGGATAGACCAATTTGATCCGGAATTGACCTAAATGGTGACACCACTGTCACTCCAACAGTGTAATACTATTTCTTTATCAGCTATTTCAAAACAAATGTGGTGATTTAAAAAGACTGGGGATTTCCCTTCTTTCGGTCGTGCAACCATCTCTTTGCTGCATCTTGCAGCAATTTTTTACTTGTTGACAATTGTTTTGTCTGTTTTTATTACACATACACGTACCAATACCCATCTTAAATATCAACCTCTCTATTACTAAATCCCTTGGTATCAGACTTATGATCCAAACTGTGAATACAATCACCAAATATTAAAACAGTCTGCTGCTTGAAATTTTTCACGTGTTTTGACGTCAATAAACTAGGACATAGCATCAAGCCTAGCATTACTGTTGGCCAAATTGTTGGCTAGAATCAACAACACAAGTACAACTTTACATAGCAACTTGAGAAAATATGTTGAAAATGTTGGTGAGCTTAGTTTGACGGCACCGCTACACTATATGTTTATGTTGGAATTTCAAAAACGTTTGCAAAGTTTTATAATTTGGTGCGGTATAATAATTTATACCGGAACGTTCTTATTTGATGTTCCGTTCTAATATATGTAAATTTCAGACAGTTCGAAAAACCTTGGTTTTTCACCAAAATCTGAGAGCGAGCAGTTTTAAAGTCCAAATAAAATCAATTTTATAATGTTGCTGAGCAATATCTGACTTTTGTCATTTGTCAAATTTGCGCTTCTGATCCAAATGGATTTGATATTCTTATATCTAAAATATAAGCAGTGTCGTTGGCTTTGCGCTTTAAACTGTCTACGATAATTTATACATATATAGGGAGAAAATAATTATGGTGCAAATTCATGAAAAATAAGAATACATAATTATTTATTAGGCACGTGATCTCAAAAAATGCAAACGGGCCGTGTTTAGCAGTTTTGCCCAAAACTATCTACCTGTAAGTTAAATTTTATCACAAATTCTTACCAAATATTATCAAAAATTAATAGATGGATACCCTTAAAATAGCACAAAGGTTGTTTCTTTGATCTTTGATTTTGACCGTATGGAAATGCCTTCATTGCAAAGCAACACAACTCAATTCTCGCTGATAACTGATTCATAAGTTTATATAAAAGAAGTCCAGAATCATTCATTGATACATGAAAGTAGTACGTACATTGTACAGCAAACATACGAGATGTAAACAATACAAATTGGTACCACCATATAGTGATACATAAAAAATATGCTTTTTGGCAAACAAATGACAAGGAAAACATGCAGCGAATATACCTTAGGACCGGCCTTGTTTGCACAGTCATACCAAAGCCTCGCATTTCATAACATTTACTATATTATCATAGAATCTTCATGGCTCGCAAAAGAAATAAACTCATTAATGTACGTTGTTACATGTGCACGACAACTACTTGGTTATGTAAATAAAAGTGAGTGACAACTGCATACAAATGCATTAGATTACCGTCGTTTTTGGATACCTTTTAAATATAACTTTAACAAGAAGTATGTCGGCGCGATTTTGAGTATATGAAAGAGATGGGTAGCTAGATTTCGTAGTAAAATTATTGTCAAGATGTATCTTTATGCAGTAAGAGGGCGTCAAATATCACATGGTGAGAAACAATGTGCAGCATGGCCGTGACTCCAACTCGAGATCCTTCGCTTAGAGGACAAATGCTCTCCCGATTTAGCTTAAAAGGGTGCGGTGGTGTAGAGGTTAAGGTGTCGGTCGCTCATTCCGCAGGTTGCGGGTTCGAGCCCCACTTGGGTCACGACCGTACTTCCTCATATGACACCAATACTGGTTTTTCAAGGAAGCGGACTCGAGAGTGACTCGATAAGCTACAAGCTTTCTTCATAATCGAGCTAAAATAAATTAGTATAAACTAAACCGCTTACACACTTTCTCCCAAAAATATGATTAAGTCCATACCGTGAATACTGGTTGGGAAAGTAGATTTACTCTAAACTCATAATTAAGATTAGTTTGAAAGTAATAACATATTATGTTGATATATATGAACTATTTACGTACTAAAATTATAAAACCATTCATGAAAGACTGAAAACGTAAGAGTATTTTATTTACCCTTTTCATATGGTATTATTCAATTAAAAGGTGACTTACAGAGTATATCTTTCAATCCAAAAACATATACATTCTACTTGTCATTTCATCGACTGTTGAAAGGTTACCAACGTCAAAACAAAAGCGAACTTAATACAGCTGCACCGAAAAAGCATGATTAAGCAAAAAATTTTGTGCAATATCTATGCTCTAACCCAGTACAGGTAGGATTAAAGATCCTCAAACACGCTCTGAAGCAGACAACAATTACAATCTCATCTGGTTGAGATTTTAGTTGGTAGTCTTGAGTCACACGCCCCTCAGTCCACCCGGCTTTAAATTGGGTAGAAGCGATGAAATACTCGCTGCCCTTCTCTCGCGAGCGTTATGACATTGATTGAATGCTCGAAGCGATTTAATAAGCTAAGGAAGCTATCTTCGTAATTGAACTAAAATAAATTGAATTTCGTATTCAGTTAACGAGGCTATTCGCAAAACTTATGTCAATTTAAATCACTTCTAAATCATAAACAATAGAATATTTGCAAGTATTATTAATTAATAATTTAAGGTATGGGGGTCTATTGGACACTATTCCAAAACACATTAAACTTAATATTTTCATAATCTACATCTGTTAAAAGACTCGTGTGCAAAATATAAAGACTTTTCACCGTTTGATTTAAAATTAATTTAGTTTTTTGTTGCCCTACCCCCACTGAAGAAATACTGACCAGATTTAAAAGTACCCTAAAAGTTAAAATAGGTATGTTTGCAAGTACTTACGCACATTTATTTTTGTTCTAGGTTCCAAAAGTATTACAAGCAATGTAGAACTACAAAACATGCTTTATAATTCTACAAGCTTAACATGTGTAACAAAAAGTATGCAATAATGCCAAAAAGTAGGGTATACAATTTGCCTAATTTTGCCCATTGACATATCACACATGTAAATATACACGACTGTAGCAAAATATTCGGAGTAGGGGCATCACTATTGATTATAAAACTTTTATAAGTAGTATATGAACTGAAATATAAGAAAAAATGAAAATGTTTTACCGTTTTGAGATATTGAACTTTTAGAATTGAGCACGGTCAATTTTTATATTTTCAAGTAAATGTACAGCTTGATAAAATTAAGGAAAATTAAGATTCAGTTCTCAAATCTTGTTAAATGGCATAATTGTTCATATTATTCAATTTGATAACTATAAAAGAAAAAATAACGAAAAAAAAATTGGCTCCTTCGGGGATCGAACTCAGGACCTCTTGATCTCAAAGCAGACGCTCTAACCACTGCACCACAGTACAAAATAGGTACAACTATAAAATCTAAAGTATTCCAAATGGCCATTAAACAGGAAGTTCTCATTACACATCCACTACCTTAAACGATACATTCTATTCATTTTCGGTAAAATCAGCGTTTTGAAATAATTATGTTGCAGTGTCGTAACCATTTAATAATCTTTGTAAAGTTGTTGATGTAAAATTAAAGAGACACCCCCCTAAAACTGGTGCCAAATTAAAAACTTCAAAAGCATAGATACTAGACTATTTGCAAGTATTATTACTTAACCTAAACGTTTAAGCGATATGTTCTTGTCATTTTTTATCAAACCAGTGTTTTTTTAAATATATTGCAGTACCGCAAACCATTCAATAATCTTTGTAAAGTTGTTGTTGTACAATTAATGGGTGGATAGTGATTTATTGCTTAAAACCCCTATATTAATTTGTTGTGCTAAAATGAGGCATTTTCCGATATATCATTTTGTTTAAATTGTATTTATTCATCCTTTACGTTCATTGGACATATTATTTATGTTTGGAGAATATAATCTGCAAGATGTAGGGAGTGCCCCTTTAAGTGTTATGTAAATTGTTGCAACGATAACCTTTTTGAAAAGAGTGATATGCCATGCAAAGAGTTGGGGTGTTACATGTAGATCTTTTGTGTCGCAACGGTAAAAGTTACTGAATGTAATAAAATTGGGATAGATACATGTGTTAATTTTCATTCTTTGTAGTGAACAATCTAAATAGAATGCTGTGTAAAATTTCGGTTTTCTTTATGTTCTCATTGCTTTGTGACGGTATTTCTCGTCTGAATTTATTTGAAATACACGTCTTGTAGTTGTTGGCGCACTTTTATAGCAATTCATTTGTATTTTATTACTATGTACAGGGAATTATATCATAATTTTTGTAATATATGTGAAACTGGAAGCACATGTGTCATTTGACAATAAGAATTAAGTCTACCACTGAAAATGAAAAGCGCCATATTCCTAAATAAATACGTGTCCAAAAACAAAAACTGCAATTGTCGAAATCTCAACTTGCACGTGTAAAATATGATAATTTATGAACGCAACTAGTATATTCCATGTACAGTTAATGTCACACGTGACCTTATTTTGTGACTTTCTCTCATAACTGTCAATTCTTATCCTCAATAAGATTGCAATTTTCCAAAAAAAGGCAAACTAAAAAGTTTGAAATTATTAATTTGGTACAAGAAGAGATTTAAAATGTGCTAAGTTATATATGATTTATCCAGCTAATCGTCTGCTTGGTTGAGGACATCAGAGACAATGGTGTCATTTTCATTCTTTTAAATATCAAGCATTGTTTTCACTGTCATCAGCAATACAATTACCAAAATTTCATTTGAATTGGTGGGTACTATACACTAATGAATACATAATTATGTAAACGGCTAATTGATGATAGCATTTGTAAACTGGATAGATTCCAGTTTAACGGTCCCCATTGATTATGACTATTGTTAAATAAGGTAGGGTTTGGATCAGTTATCTTTTGAAATGAAAAAGATGATGACTTCATTTTAAAGGATAACTGATTACTTCATTATATATTATGTATATAATCCATTCATTTAGTTAAAGGAACGTTTTTACTTGGTGTTTCTCAGTTTCTCTACAAATGTGCTTAAGTAAATGATTTGTGATTGTCCGTATTCAAAAAGCTTCGGTAGCATTTCGGTTAGAATTGTTATCACATTAATCGTCAGATAAGCGATAAAAGTGTATTATCATCTAGCCTGGTGGCGAGGCCACCACCGATTAACCAACGATTCATTCAAACCAAAGTTTTCAAAAGAACTACATTGATTTGATGAAGATAAAAACTAAGTGCAATTTGGAATTAAGGAAATAGGAAATCTTGTTGAAGATTTATCACAAAAGAGTTTACGGACAGTGTGAGTACCTAAAAATGACACCACACCTTTTTTTGTGGATTCTGAATTATTTCTAAAGATCTAATTTGAATTTGAAAATTACACTTACACAATAGGACACAATATCAATCATCTAGAGTAACAAAATATATTTGGTTACACGTTGAAAAATGTAGTCTTAGAACTAACAATATTGTAAATAAAAAAATAAAACAGTTAAACTTACATGTACAGACTAACTGCAGCGATACACTCGTTATGTTGTAATAAATAACCATGCAATGGGAGCTGTGGTGTAGAAATTAAAGTAGGAGCTGCTCATCCTGGAGGTTTCTGGTTCGAGCCCCACCAGGATCACGACCGTACCTCCTCATAGGACAACAGTACTGTTCTTTCAGGGAAGCGGACTCGAGAGTGACTCGATAAGCTTCAAGCTGTCTTCACAGTCGAGCTAAAATAAATTAGTATAAACAAAATAACAATGCAAAGATTATTAAAGTTGAAATATATGGGTTTGTTTCCATTCATTTTGCAGAATTAGAATCATCGTGTTTTGATTCTGAAGGAATGAATAAGCTCTTGTGCTAGCCATTTGTTCCGAGTCAAAACAATCAATGAACTTTCTTACACAGCAAACCAAAGCTATATAAATTAATAAAATATTTAATTAAGGAATCAACAAGACAATATCTGCAAAACAAATCAAAGAATTGTCAATATTTTTACCGGAAACTACAACAATGTTTAGCGTAAGTCAATGCATAAGAATATGTTCAATCATCATCGATCAGTAATTTTATTATAGGTAGATGGATGTATTGAGTATTCTGTTTTATGACTATTTGGAATACTTATAATTGCAAACATTTTGTACCTTGGCCCAGTGGCAGAATATTCTCTTTGAGATCCAGCGGTCCTGGGTTGGACCCCAATACGACCTAATTTTTTTTCGTTATTTTTTTTCTCAGTAATTAATTGAAGTACTCAAAAAGTAGGCGGTAAAACATTTTCATTTTTTCTTATATTACAGTTCATATATTACTAATAAAAGTTCAATAATTAGTAGTGATGCCCCTACTCCGAATCTTTTGCTACATTCTTGTACTTTTACATGTGTGATATGTCTCTGGACAAAAAAAGGTAAAAAAGTATAACCTATATTTAGGCATTATAGCATATTTTTGTTAACCGTGTTAAACATGACATTGCAGAATTTTAATACATGTACATGTTTTATAATTCTACATTGCCTGCAATATTTTTGGAACCTAGAACAAAAAAAAATATACATACATACTGTCAGACATACCTATTTAACTTTACAGGGTACTTTTAAATATGACCGGTATCTTTAAAGTGGGGTGGGTCAACAAAAAACTATATAACATTTTAATTAAATGGTGAAATGTCTTCAAATGTTGCACACTGGTCAGTTAATAGATGTAGATAATGAAAATATTAAGTTTAATATGTACGGGAATAGTGTCCACTAAACCCGTACTACCTTAAAAAATAATCTATGGCTACGTGACACGTGTAGGATTTTCCGTGGTACGGGAGGGACATACCAAGATGGCGGATAGAAATGACGATAGAAGGTAGAAGCTTGTGCTTACATACCATTTTACCTACTTGGTGCCTTTTTTGTTCACAAATTTAGTTGAGACTGAAGCAGAAAACTTTCCACCGCGTGCCACTAAATATCACATTGCCAGTATTTAAATATGTTTGCCTAAAGAAACACTTTGAAACTTGCATTTTACAAAAAAGAAAAAACGAAGCAAGGCCGACATATTTTCTGGATCGTAGTTTCTTCTGTGTTTGCTACAAGACCAATATAGTGTGTACCGTGATTTAGAAATTAACCTTTCTTCATCAATGACTGTCATTTTAGCTTGTTGCAAGTCCATAATCTAATAATAAGGTGTGTCCTATCCGTGTACTAAAAGCAACGGTTATGTCCCAGCCGAAGCTAGTTTTTTAACAATATTTTACGGAAATTCCCAACCGTGACGTGGTGGCCCTCCCGGGTCGTCCCGGAATTGAAAGTCGGTGCTTTTCTTAGATTGTGGACTTGAAACAAACCACAATGACAGCCATTGATGAAGAAAGGTTAGTTTTTGTACCACGGCACACAATATATGGGTTTAGAAACAAGATTCAGTCTCAACAAAATCTGTGAACAATAAGGCACAAACTAAGTAAAATGGGATGTTAGAACAAGCTAATACCTTTTATCGTCATTTATATCCGCCATCTTGGAATATCCCTCCCGTGTCACGGAAAATCCTACCCGTGTCACGTATACGACAGTGTGGAGTGCTTTATCGAAATTGAAGCATTCTCCGGAGGTTATGTTTGCCTGAGTGAATTATTCCGCCTGGCACATGCTTCAATTTTCATAAAGCACTCCAAGCTATAGATTATGCCGAAGTTATTTTCAACTGGCGTAACTACTACGGATATTTTTAATTTCGGACAGAATGTGTAATCGGGCACAAATAATGGCTGTTTGAAATCACTCCCCTCATTCGTACCATCCTTCAAGCTATCATACATAATTATATAATACAAACTTGGTTTTAGTTTAATAATCTAATACTGAAAGTGTATGTGACGTCAGACCACGAATCTACAAGTGTAGACAATCCATGTTAAGTGAAAGTATACATTTTTTCACGCGGAGTAATGACGTCAACGTGATGACGGAAGCTTTCATTCATTGCTTTGACTCCAGGAATCAAAATTACAGTTAGTCTTGAAGTTTCTTGACGTTTTAAATAATAAGGTGTAGTGTATACTTAATTGACACAATTTCTACTTTATTAGTCACAGCTGATACATGTGACAGATGTATTTGTACGGATATTGCTTCTATTGCTGTATTGCTGAACGATAGAGTTTGCGCAGGAGTAAATTCGAAAAGCCGAAAAGAGCTTCTTCCATATCCGATACTTCGCCTTTTTCCCGGGGCACTTCAATTTACTATAGTAAAATACCACATGCATATTAGAATAGTATATAGAGTGGTAATGTAACATAATATGACTGTGAACGTTTTTTATATTTTAAAAATGTTTCTCCATACAAGTTGTTTCATATAGAAAATCTAATACAAACTTTTTAAGAGAAAGCCTTATTATTGCAGTAGCTAAATGCACTCGTGATTTAAACAAAGTCTTCTACGCATCCCGCAATTTATTCAACGATATAAAAGATATAAAATATTTAAGCCACATTCTCATTTTCATTTCATTGACAGTTTTTTCTGCTATTCCCTCAAATTGTGTCGGTTAGACGTTATTATGAAAAGAGGACTCAAGTATGGTAACATAAACCCTGACTAAATCAGTTTCGTTGAAAGTTTATTTTTATCTTTAAAACTTAATGATTCATGAAAGAAGAATCGCAAACGAGAAATTCTTTTGCAATAGCAATCACCCTCAAGAGAAAGGAGCAATAATTGAATTTAGAAGATTATTATCAAGGTCATTTAAAACATCAACATGAATCTAAACGTCTGACTTAATGCATTAAGAATAACAAGGCTCTTCAAACATTACTGGATAAATATATAAATGTGCAAGCAGATTATGAATTTCATTGAGAATGTACAGTTCCGGTTATCTTTTGACAACCGCTCAAATGCTTTCGATAATAAATAGCATATCACTGCGTAAAAAGGTTGTAAAATTCAGTATTAACCCTTATGCATTGTTTTGATTCCTGGAGACAAAACAATGAATATAAGCGTTTACGTTATCACACTGATGTCATTACTCCACGTTAAACGTTGTACAGTTCAGATGAGCGGTACGCATTTAAATCGATTGTCTGCTTTGTTAGGTTCTGAGCCACTATTTATGTCATTTTACACATTACCGCCGAACTGATAAAAGGTCCGTACTAGTTACGACAGTTTTCATAAATCTGGCTTATAAGAATCGAAATAATCTATGGCTTCGAGTGCTTTATCGAAATTGAAGCATTTCCCGCCGTAATGTGCCTGCGAAATAATTCACTCGGGCTTCGCCCTCGTCAATTATTCCGCCTGGCACATCACCTTGGAGTTCTTTATCGAAATTGAAGCATTCGGTAATGTGCCTGTGTAATATTTCACTCGGACTTCGCCCTCGTTAATTATTCCGCTCGGCACATCACCTCCGGGAGATGCTTTAATTTCGATAAAGCACTTCAAATCATAAATTATTCCTTAAACAATGAATGAATTCCTGATATTAATGTAACGTATGAAAAGATTATATCACTTTCAGTGGAGCTTGGTATTTCATACAGTGGACAAAATGGCAAAAAATATGTGTTTCATGATAGACATAAAAATACGCTTTGATGGTTTTACTGATGTAAAATATGCCCTTTCTTTTCAACTTTATTGAAAAACGCGTAAAACTAATACATGTAATGTTTAAGTGTTTATGGTTTTATCAAACATTTAAATAATGTGATACAAACGGTAATATTTTTATGTGCGTGAAGTTAGCTGCCAGTTGCCAGTTGCCGGTTGCCAATTCAATGCCAATTCAATTGGCAACTGGCAACTGGCAGCCAACTTCACACTCTTGTTGCCAATTCGTCTTCAATTGCAAATATTAACCAAAAACGAAATTGTTAAACCACGCATATTGGCAACTGGTAACTGGCAGCCAGATGCCAATTCGATTTTTATGTAAAAATCTTAATAAAAGTTGAACTGGCAACTGGCAACCAACTTCATATTTAAGATGCCAATTCTACTTTCACTTGCAAATAGCCAATTCGTTCAACCTCACGAATTAGAAACTGGCAACTGGCAGCCAGATGCCAATTCGACTTCTGTCTGTAATTGTAAATAAACAGTGAATCGGCAACTGGCAATTGGTAGCCAGATGCCAATTCATTCAACCTCGCGAGTTGGCAACTGGCAGCCAGATGCCAATTCGATTTTATGTTAAAATTTGAATAGAAGTTGAATTGGCAACTGGCAGCCAACTTCACACTCTTGTTGCCAATTCGCCTTCACTTGCAAATATTAACCAAAAAACAAAAAAAGTAAAACCACGAATTGGCAACTAGCAACAGGCAGCCAGATGCCAATTCGATTTTTATGTAAAAATCTTAATAAAAGTTTAATTGACAACTGGCAATTGGCAACCAACTTTCAACTTGCAAATTCAACTTTCACTTGCAAATAGCCAATTTGTTCAACCTCACGAATTGGCAACTGGCAACTGGCAGCCAGATGCCAATTCGACTTCTGTCTGTGACTGGGAACAAAAAGTGATGCCAGATGTCAATTCGTTCAACCTCGCGAATTGGCAACTAGCAACTGACAGCCAGATGCCAATTCGATTTTATGTTAAAATCTGAATAAAAGTTGAATTGGCAATTGGCAATTGGCAGTCAGATGCAAATTCGTTCAACCTCGAATAAAATGTGATTTGGCATGTGGCTACTAGTTACCAGTTGCCAATTCGAGAGGTTGAACGAATTGGCATCTGGCTGCCAATTGCCAGTTGCCGATTCACTTTCTATTAACAATTACAGACAGAAGTCGAATTGGCATCTGGCTGCCAGTTGCCAGTTGCCAATTCGTGAGGTTGCCGATTCACTTTCTATTAACAATTACAGACAGAAGTCGAATTGGCATCTGCCTGCCAATTGCCAGTTGCCAATTCACTTTTTATTCACAATTACAGACAGAAGTCGAACTGGCATCTGGCTGCCAGTTGCCAGTTGCCAATTCCTGAGGTTGAACGAATTGGCTATTTGCAAATGAAAGTTGAATTGACATCTGGAATATGAAGTTGGCTGCCAGTTGCCAATTCAACTTTTTATAAGATTTTTACATAAAAATCGAATTGGCATCTGGCTGCCAGTTGCCAGTTGCCAATTCGTGAGGTTGAAAGTATTGGCTATTTGCAAATGAAAGTTGAATTGGCATCTGGAATATGAAGTTGGTTTCCAGTTGCCAGTTCAACTTTTTATAAAGTTTTACATATAAATCGAATTGGCTGGCAGTTGCCAGTTGCCAATACGCGTGTTTTAACAATTTGGTTTTGGGTTAATATTTGCAAGATTGGCAACAAGAGTGTGAAGTTCATTGCCAGTTGCCAGTTGCCAATTCAACTTTTATTCAGATTTTAACACAAAATCGATTTGGCATCTGGCTGCCAGTTGCCAATTCGCGAGGTAGAACGAATTGGCATCTGCCTGCCAATTGCCAGTTGCCAATTCACTTTTTGTTCACAATTACAGACAGAAGTCGAACTGGCATATGGATGCCAGATGCCAGTTGCCAATTCGTGAGGTTGAACGAATTGGCTATTTGCAAGTGAAAGTTGAATTGACATCCGGAATATGAAGTTGGTTGCCAGTTGCCAGTTGCCAATTCAACTTTTTATAAGATATTTACATAAAAATCGAAATTGCATCTGGCTGCCAGTTGCCAGTTGCCAATTCGCGTGGTTTAACAATTTGGTATTTGGTTAATATTTGCAAGTAGGCGAATTGGCAACAAGAGTGTGAAGTTCATTGCGAGTTGCCAGTTGCCAATTCAACTTTTATTCAGATTTCTTTTCAGATTTATTTCAGACAAAATCGAATTGGCAGTTGCCAATTCGCGAGGTTAAACAAATTGGCATCTGCCTGCCAATTGCCAGTTGCCAATTCACTTTTTGTTCACAATTACAGACAAAAGTCGAACTGGCATATGGATGCCAGTTGCCAGTTGCCAATTCATGAGGTTGAACGAATTGGCTATTTGCAAGTGAAAGTTGAATTGGCATCTGGAATATGAAGTTGGTTGCCAGTTGCATTGAATTGGCAAGTTGCAACTGGCAGCTTCACGTAACATTTTTAACGTATGGATAAAACTGATCTATCAAATGGATTCGAAAATGTTTTTTTTTCTTCATTTCTTAGAAAAACAAACATTCCTTGTCATCACTTACTTAAAATAATTTCAACGCATTTTAGAACAACATTCAAATGTAAGAAATACATGTATTGCAAACTATTAAACTCATATTGTTTCAATATAAATGACTTTTTAATCATTTAAAATCTTTATAGAATACTGAAAACTATAGAACTATTGATTTCGAAGATTTTGTTGGTTGTGACAATTCTTGGCATGCTGATGAACAAAGTCGTCCGTTTTCTGTTGATAAAATTAGCAGGACTATTTCTAGTATCTATAGATATGACGAAGCCCCTAAAATGTGTCACAATTCATAAGATGAGTACGGTCATGTTATAAGGATCGCTCGCCGAACGTCCGTCCATCATTTCCTTCAGACGACATCTTCTCTGAAACCACTGAGGTATTGTTGAAACTTGACAGGGATGTTCATTTTGACATTCTACCAAAATTGTTCAAAGAATTCCATTTCGTGTTGAACTCTGGTTGCTAAATAAACAACTGGGAAAACATTTTAAAAACCATCTTCTCCAAAACTGCAAGGCACAGAGCTGTGGCACTGTCTAATTGACCTCTCTCAAGATTGGTCAATTTATGCCCCTGCGTGATAAGTTATACAAGATTTAAATGGCATACTACATGTTACTAATCGACTGCAGAAAATCTAAAAGTTATATCTAATGTGGAAAGAACTCATATGTGGCTATGAACCATGGGGTAAGTCAGAAAGGAAATTGTACGAGCTGCACTTAAAACTGAAAACGGACGATGTCCTTGCTTCAACAGGCAAAATCGAAAATGTAATTTATGTTCACAAAATGTTGTTGTATGTAAGTATCACATTTTGTTAGGTTGTTCATTTTAATTAAATATTATTACATATGAATTTTTCCATTTACCCGTACAAACGTATTGTTGCATATTTTTATATGTTTTATAAGTTTTTTCAACTGTAAATAGCCGAAAGCATTTGCAAAATACAAATTTGTCAATATACCTCTAACGTGAAACTAAAAATAGAATTTAGACATGGCACAAAAACATTTAATAACACATTTGCACGTTATTGAAGTTGTTGAATTAAATACTCTTTTGCACAACCTCATAAGTAAAAAATCTAAAAGCCACATAAAAAGAGGATATTTTGTTTTCATTGCAAAGATTTATTTTAAAAAAGGGGAACTAGAGGTCATTCTCGGAAGCTTCAAACGTTCGTCTATCTTTTAAGATTTTTTTATAAAATAAAATCAGTGCACAAGAGTTTAAATAACGCTAGATTTTTATGGCCTGCCATTTAGAAAATGGCCCCTCACAATGTTTAAGTTCTTTGATCTTAGCACGTCTGTTTATTGACTAAAAGGAATGAACAGCTTAATTTCCAAGCATCAACACACAATCATTTGATGTTAAGTAATCACTGAAAATAAATATCCATTATCTAATAATTCAGTGGGAGATAACGAGAAGCGAAGACGATGTGCGAAGCGCGAAGTTATGATGACCTCGCGAATCACACATCGCCATAGTGACTTCCGCATATAACCATTGTCACTTCGCCATTGTCACCGCGTATAGTCATCGACACTCCGCGTATCGCGTATCGCAGTCAGACGTTTCAGTTCTTAGCACCCGAACGATCAGTACACCCCTAACAAGTACTTTTATGACCATTTGGAATACTTTGAATTTTATAGTTGTGCACATTTTGTACCGTGGTGCAGTGGCAGAGCGTCCGCTTTGAGATCAAGGGGTCCTTGCTCCAGTCCCCATGGGAGCCAATATCTTTTTCTTTTTTTGTTATTAAACTGAAACACATGAACATTTATGTCATTTTGGCAAGGTATGAGAACTGTGTCTTAATATTCCTTAATTGTTTCATGCTGTACAATTACTTGAAAATACAAAAAGTTGATCATTTTTAAACGCTCAATCTCTCAAAAAATAGACGATAAAACATTTTCATTTTTTCTAATATTGCAGTTCATATATTACTAATAAAAAGTTCATAATCAGTAGTGCTGGCCCTACTCCGAATCTTAAAGGTCCACTACTAAGCGAAAATTGAGTGACAGTTATTTCAATGACAAGTACATTACCTTATGCAAGACACTAAATAATGAAGATTGGCAGGTTAAAATTTACAGAAAGTGTTTTGAACACGAAGATAAGTATGTGTATTATGTTGAAATCTCAGTGAATCGACAAAATGACCACCCAGGTCTTTTTAACTTTCTTCATAATGCATAGAAAAATAATTGTACATGTACTGTGATTTATTTAGAATTTCTACATACCAACTTTCATTTTTTATTAAAAAATAAGTTATTTCTGTGCTTTTTAAAGTATATTTGAATTTTCACTTTCCTTAGTATTGGACCTTTAAGCTAAACTCTTGTGATATGGCTTGGGACAAAATTTGGTAAATTGTATCCCCTATTTTTTGACATTATTGCATGTAATTAACCGTGTTAAACTCGTAGACTTTTAATATGATGTACATGTTTTGTAATTCTACATTACCTGCAATATTTTCTGGAACCTAGAACAAAAACAAATATACACAAATACTTGCAAACATAACAGTCCTGTTTCAACTTTATAGGGTTCTTTAAATAATGCAAGTATTTCTTAACTGGGGTGGGGCAGCAAAAAACTATATAACTTTTTAATTAAAAGGGTGAAAGATCTTCAGTTTTTGCCAACTAGTCAGTTTTAGATGTGGATTATGAAATTATTAATTTTATCCGTGTTTGAAATAATGCCCATTAGCGTTGTACTACCTTAAATCTAAACTTCATAATAATTAGCATGTTCCGAGCACAGAAAATACCAGCATATTTTCTTTCCGGCAATGGTAAATTCAATGTGATGCATGCTAGATTAAGAAATTCGTGTAGTAATCTAAATTTTCATTCATTCAATAATCACTTAAAAGGTGGACTTCTGTTTATCTGAACTTGACGTACGAAGTTTGCTTTTTTTGCTGTAAGTTCTGTTTTGAGTCATCTTACCATTAAGTGAAATTTGACAACAAATCAATAATGCATATGTTTGTTGATTACAAATTCTTCTTGAAAAATTAACTCTACGAAGAATAAATTATACATAGATTATGCGCCATAGCCGAAAACATTTAGTGGACATAAAGTTAAGACATACTCTTTCTATTGCAATTTTCGATTTTGTTAGTGCTATGACCGTGCGCGAACATTCAACACATGTATTTGTACTATTTAACGATACAATACTATACATTAAGTACTGTTGCAAGAACAATTGTTTTCATGTTTATGTTAATATTAGCTTCAGTAACTAATAATAAAAAAGGCCAAGCAGTAACAAAATACGTGTAACACATTTAAAAAATAAAGATTTTGGGGAAAAGTATAAAGCTGGTTTGAGACGCTGTTGAAACTAATAGTAATTTTTTTAGGACAGAGTAATGTTTT